>ML832925.1:43669-89795 GCA_009831015.1 Picea engelmannii
CATACCACACTCATTCACAATGTACTCTAGATAATGGTTTCTCTACATGATGAATGAACACTTCTATAGGTTGGCGTATACTTTGTGTTGCCACATGGTGATTAACACTTATTGAATGTGCTTCAGATGCTCTTCCTAGGTTCCAATGAAGATGAGGATGTTGTATATTATATGACCACAAGAGAATTGGTGACTTGTTGAAAAATACCATCCATCATATTGATGAAGTTTGTTATCACATTAGTCAAGATGAAGGGCATGGCCAACCACTCGAATATACCTTTCTTAGACTTGAAGGATTTCTTCCACACATTGGTTGGCTCAATTTCCTCCCAATGATAGGCTAACATAAACTCAATCTTGCTAAAAAAACTGGTGCCTTTGAGCTGATTGAGGCTATCAGGAGAAACATAATTGGTTTTGGGAAAAATGGTTTGTACACATGATTGCGTGGACAAGGAAGAGGGAAATTTTGAGTCTCTCCATGTAAATCCCCTACCCATCATCTTGACTAAAATTGTATCCATCCCTCTTCAAATCGCTAACATAAATTCTCTAAAACCCGGTTTAAGGGCCATGTTTGGAATACCCAAAAAAAAATTGTGGCTTAAGATCTACATCAATTTGACTCAAAGTATGAATCCATTGAGGATACTCTTCATGAAGAATCTGATAATGAATCCATTCCACAAGACCAATTCCCTCCACCTTTAGAAACACGATAACCTTAGTCTCCCTTGATACAATGAATTTCTTGGGTCAACTGGATACCTTTAAGATTTATTCCTATATTAGAAGATACATGGTCCTTCTTATAGTTGAACTTGGAAGTACATTAAATATTCTTGATAAGAATAATGTTAAGCATCCGGGCCTCCATCTAGATAATTTTGAATGCTTCCATATTAACATACACGGCCATAAACATATGCATCATGAGGGCATGGTGCACAACTTTGGAACCTTTTGTAGAAGACTACAAACCTAGAGATGATTTTGTGTCATGGATGTTGGGTGCATAGATGTTGTTTTGCGTATTCAATGAATTATATCTATCGACAGCTATTCCACAAACCACTGGGCAAAATCCTCTCTTTCCACCAAGATGGTCAAAAGGTGAATTGGAAAGGACTTGAATCTAAGAGCATCCAAACTGTGGACTCCAAGCACAAGTCAAAAAACTATTGAAGAATGGAAAGCTTTATTTCGTTGATTGCTTGTAATTGCATGGAACACACCCCTTCTCAACTAGCTTATTCTCTAGGCCTCTCTCTTGTACTTTAGAAGTATAAGGTGGTATCACTAATGCATTTGGGTATAATTTCTAACCAGCTACTCACACTGAATTTGACGTCATCATGTCGAAAAATGGATTTTTTTGTTGTAGAACTATTTTTGTCGCAACTACGTTAAATTTTCCACTTGTCAGTGTCATATCACTTCCAACACACTTTGGTGACCACATGGCACTGTGATGAACACACATTTTTTAATACTACGTCGGTCTTCCAACACTCCATCGATGCATCATGGTGACCACATATCACATTGAGAATTAATTATTTTGTGGCTTATCGTCGATCTTTCTACGTTTGGTTAACATTAGACCGACACTCAAATTACACAATGTATATGATTAGGTGTGTTTTGGTGTTGGTAGTATGTTGCAACAATGTCTATGTGACGTAGTTAGACACCCTAGAGTGTTGGTTAAATACTTCATAGATGTCATAGATACGTTAAAATCTTGTAACCCCTCGTCAGAATAAAGATATATGTAACATGGTATGTACATCACTAACGTGTCGAAAGAGAAATACATTACATAGCAGTACATTGTTATGCCATTGAAAGTACCAACATGAGTGTCAGAACTAAGTCAAAATAGTTGCAAGTTTGTCCTTAAATGCTACAAGTATGTCATTAAGTCATCATAATTCTGACGTGTCTTGGATTAAAAATAATAATTATAGGCAGCTATCATTTCTATATGAAATTCTAGATATCTTCCTAGGAGATAACCTAAATCCAAATTCATGTCAGAGCTTGCAATCAAAACAACTATGTGGAACTACACCAAGTTCATCATTATATATATATTTTAGGATTTCAACGTGTGTAAGGTCTTGATGACTTGGGAACTTTGTATCATGATGATTCTAAAAGGCCATAATGGAGGGATGGCTTGATTTTGGCATTTGACTAGATGCCCCCAACAAATTTAGGAAATAATACTATCACAAATATTTCCATTGTGAATTCATTGGACGCTGAAAGAAATAGTGAAAACCCTAGTATTATTGATGAAAATATCCCTCTATTAAATTCAAAATTAAGTGCAAACAATGTTGATGAATCTATTTTAGGAAGGAGTTTCCAGGTTTCAACTGCAAGGGAGCTAGTAGACCTCACTCATATAGACCGTAGTGATGACGAGATAGAAATAATCACTACCCTATTAGGGCATAAACTAGGATTTTATGACTATGCCCAACATGTTCTACATACCTAGGTTCAATAACATAACATGACTATATGTATTTACATGTAAGAGAAATCATAGACATTATTTTGGAGCAGGGTGTTTTTACAATAAAGAGTAAACCAAACCAAAAGATATCATCCACGACATAGATGGTATGAGTTATTACATTGCAATTTCCTTATAACATCTTGGAACACGAATTTATACTTCCTTCTCTATACAACCATTGCCCATTTGTCTAATACTGATTTATACCTTGTATGTCTTCAATTTATTTCCTTCAAATTTGACATCTTGGGATACAGTTTGAAGCTTTATATCAGCATGCTTCATGAATTCTGCATAGCTCGAACAATAGAACCTTTAGTAATAATAGTGCAAGAGGCTTGTTAGTGTTTGACTTTACCATTCTTACAAAACCTTTGGTATTAGCACCACCAAGTAGACTGTATAGGTTTAAACACTTCTTATTGCCTTTAGCTACCATTTCAAACCTTTAATATTCTCATATTATTGATAATGAGATTTTTTTTCAGGTTTATTAATTTTCAATATGTTATATTTGATAACAAGAATAAATTCTTACAAATAAAGAAAAAATAACCTTCATAATCATAATCAAAATCAAAATAAAAAATATCAATATAATCGTAATCAAAATCAAATATATCAATATTTAAGTAGAGGATAAAGCATCAATAGATAAAAAAGATAATAACAAAACATTTCACATATTTCGGAAAATTTCAAACTAGTAGGAAAGGGAAAGCTTCCATCATTTTCTATAATTGTTTAATTCTATAGATAAAGGCCACTAATTATCTCAAAAGGCCACTAGTTATCATATGCTCAAATTCTATAGATAAAGACATGCTTGTAAAATAATTGCAATCCCATGTCCCAAAGTGAATGAACATTTCCAATTTGTATAATATACGTGCGATCAAGATAAGATATAGGGATATGCTTCAATTCATTAGCATTTGATCACAAAGATCTGGCCAACATTTTAACATTTTTTTGACTAAAGATAGAAGCACTATAGGATCGAGACTCCTCCCAACTAAATAATGTAATGTGGCAGCAATCTGTGCCTCATATTCCCGTTGAAGCCAATTGTAAAGGTTGCCTACCATTTTGTGCAAACAAAGTTCATCTACAACATATGACAACAATAAAAACACATTTTATGTCAAGGTTGGTGAGTTTAAAATGTAATAAATACTAGTTCTAGTGAAAAGTAGTAGATCGTGTGAAGAGCATTCTCCTCGAGGCTGCAAGATACTTCAAATGAGTGGCATTGACAACTTATTTAAGTTTTCCTAGGTAACCTCTTAAAACTAGTGGGTATCTTTGGCTTCTATACAAACACCAAAAATAGATGATGACAATCTATGATACCATTTCATTAAAAACTACAAAATACATAGACACAAATATAATGCAACAAAGGAACACAATTAAAGAAATGTAGCAAAGTTGCTTATACGGCCTCCTAATAAAATAATTGTATGTGGTTAAGAGCTTGTGTTTATAATGGTGCAAAACTATAAACGTTCTTTTGAAAAGTGAAATGGCGAGTTCAATCAGAGTGGGAATAAGATGAAGTGAAACGTGTCAAAAAGTACATGTCTGTTTTTAAACCGAGATCATCATATTTTTTATGAGCGTTTTATGTTCTTGATATATTTTCCATGATATATATATATATATATATATTGCAGTTGCAGTGAGAAAGTTGTTAGCAGCCAATGTGAAGTTGAGGTGGAGAGTTGTCAACAATAATTAAGATTTGATGGCCCAAAGTCTCTCCTTTGGGCGATATTTATATTCAATAATATTATATTTAATGTATATTCAATAATCTTATATGTGTGATACAAGTTAAGAAATTATAAAAACATTTTATTAGAGTTTTAATTATTTTTTATTATAATAGTTTATGAAGAGTTTTTAATTATTTTTTATTATAATAATGGTTAAAATATAGAAATTTAATATTATTTTTGAGTGTTGCCCACATAAATTCAACACGTGAGATCATGGGAATTGATGATGACATTATGTTTAAAATCACCTGTAACATGTAAACCATAAAAATATGTCAATCTTTAGAGTTATCATTGAACACCAACAAAATTTACGGATGTAAACAGTTAGCATATTCAACTGAATGCATGATTAGAAACAATTAACTCCTAGTCATTGATAACTCCCAACAATCGACAATTGTGTGCCTGTTAGAGTCCCCAACGTCCATGATTGTCCCGGCGGCAAAGGTCAAAGGACCGTGGAAGGAAACTCTTGTCATTGAGTGGCTACTGGAAGAGGCGGATTGAACGGTAGTCAATGACACGCATTTACATAAACACAAAGAAATAATGTAGGACATAATTTTAATTTTGACATTAATGGTAAACCTCGAACCACATGAATTTTACAATAACACATCAAATTTACTGACAAATCACATATCAGAAAAATATATTTTTTATTATATCAAAAACCATTTTTTTTCTATTTATGAAGATTAACATTAGATTTGGCCCAAAAATTTTAAAGTCAAAGCTAACTAATGCAAATGTCAAGACAAACTCAATGCTATATACTGTCGGAGACAGTGTAATAAGGCACAACTTAAAACGATTGTTCATATGACAAAGTGTCACATAAAACTCTCAAAATGCATAGCATAATCTCTTGTCTAAACGCGAGAATTTATAAATGAAAATAATGTCACTGACAAAGTAATTTGAGAGTACCTTAATAACACATTTCAAGACGAGGTCTCCAGTGAAGAGAATCTCCTTTTAACTTGCAACATCGCTCCACCTATAACACTAAAAGATCAAGTATATGGTAAGATAGAAAACCAATGTTAGAGATCATGTTGTGGTTATGAATGAGAAATGTGCAATACTTGAAGAGGTGTCTACAATTGTTGAGGAGGGTAGTCCCCATTTCAAAATGTGGAAATTGTTCCTAAATGCAACCCTGTCCCCAATAATTCTTTTGGGGCATTTATATGAATGAAGTTGTTTGAGAATTCAACCTCACCTATCCCTCCTAATCCAAATTAGTGCTACTTTGCACATCTAGGCACAAGGCCGCCTACATTAGTGTCTTAGTGTCAACTGCATGACAATTATTATTAATTCATATCCACTATTTTGAAAGTTCTAGCTTTGTTTTTATTTTTTATGAACATATATTGTTTTCTTGATGGATAAGGGCCATAAAAAAAACCATATGATTGCTACTCACCATCATGTTAGTGATAAAGTTGGGTTCATGAATTATTCAGGAATGACTTGGCAAATCCAAAGAGAAAGAGTATGACTCAAGCTCAGAAAAAACACAACAAATAAAATATTTGAAATACTTGAATTTCCAAAAAAAAAATACAATTTTCTTTCCATGACAAATCCACTTCATAGATATCCAAACAAACATAAAGGCATGTAAAACTATTAGTATTAAGTAGGAAAACTACGGATCATGATTTATTTGTGTGTAATAGTCTTTTAACCCTACATAGTTTGGATATCTCCTCACTCCCCAATATTAACTGATCATTGCTAATATGCCTATCCCTCTTGTTGAAAATACCTTACATCTTCACCTTGTGTAAATGATGGAGAGTCAACAATTCATTTGTGTGTTTAGGCTTTCAGTCATAATCTTCATTGTTACTTCCCTCTCATTCATCATGTTCAACAAAAGCACAAAAAATAACAATAAGAAGTTTCTCATTCTGAAGAGATGAGCTCAAATATGTAGAATCACCAGGGACAATAATAGTAGTGGCATATACATGATCCCTACCTTTTATGTCATCTACAAATCCCATAATTGTGCTATCTTCAAGCACATGAAGTAACCTCGTGACAAAAGACTTGGTATTTGCACATAAGCACCAAAATTTGGTTATTTGAAATTTTGTGAGATAAGATAATATAAGATAAGATAATTTTGTTAATGTCCAACAAGAGACCACAAAAGTAATCCAAATGGACTAACATAGTACATCTAGTGTTGGTATAAAGTGGGAGTGCCAAGGCATCTCCGAGAGCAATGTTAAAATCATAAATATAATAAGATCAAAGAGCAGGCTAGAGACTAATTGTTAAATGTCTAGCTAAAGAAGCTAAAAAAAACTAAAAGAGAGACTATAAGATAAGTTATCAGTACAATACAAGTGCTATAAATTGAGGGGCTCTAATAAAAATTAGGACTTGTGGCAATTAATATATTTATGAAGGTCCAATTAAGTTACAAAACCAACATAGAATATATGAGTTGGATGCATTGATATCCATCAAAGTTGGATTCACCAAAAAAGACTCATTGTAGTCCAACTTCACAACATTCTAATATATCTCATGCTTCTCTAAAATGTTGAATGGAGTTACAAAATTCTTTTACATTCTATAAAGTGTTCATAGATGGGCTAAGTTCAGGTCCTATTTGCAGATGAATGAACTAGTCACACATGAGAGAAAACCATAAACATATACTAGAGAAGTACACTAGAAAAGTAGATGACACTTCATGTTGTGTTAGTTGCAGATGACTCAAAAAATGAAGAAATGTTCCCTTGCACATAACTTAAGACTTATTAGGCACATAATTGTACCAACATGTAATATGCATTATTTTTGTTAGTGAAGTATTTAAACTAAATGCTTAATCATGGACATGCTAGAGACCCCTCAAAGGAAAATAAGGAAATGGTGGCATTGTAGGACAAATTCTAAATGTAACCTTATTACAAATAAATAAATTAGATTGTGGATATACCTAGTACTTGGAGCCAACAAATCATAAGATTAAAGAAGATCAAGACTAAGATCAAGTGCTAGATCATTCTTGCTATTATATTATAGGCCACTATGACAAGGGAAGCCTCTATAAGTAGTGTAGTTCCAAAAGGTAGTTGTTGATCTAAAAGATTGTTTTGCAGTCTTTAAGATAATATCATGAGGATAAATACTCCTACGTTTTTAAAGAGTTGGTACTCCTCTATATTTAAATAATACACAAGAATGTAAAAGAGGCTCGAGAGAGGACCAAGCTTATTCTTGAAACAGATACTCACATGCAAAGAATACATGAGAAGGACCAAGTATCTTATAGAAAGAAAATATTTACATTAAGTTACAATATTTATAAACTAACAAAGTATACATTATCATAGGATGGCATTTCCATCACAATATTCATCAAAGTAAGACACAATATTCAACAAAGGAAAGGAAAGTATGGACCACATATGGCAAATAACTCTAAATGATCATTTCATTAGATTCAATAAATATTTTGATAGACGCAAATATGAAATCTCATGCTTAGAAATTAAAGTCTAAGATATCAACAATGTTATGTCCCAAATTAGTTCTCCGGGAACCTCAAAAAATAATAGATGTCTTAATAAAATAAGCAGTAATGTATGCGGTTACATATAAAATAAACTGCATTTTCCATTCAAAGAGGACTAGGATGGGGCTCCCGCGGACCATAAAATGAAAGAGATACCTGGAAGACAAAATAAAACAGTCAGGGGCCAGCCTTAGGTTTCACAGGTTGTTGAGAAAAGAAAAGACAAATGACAAATGACTGAAGAAGAAAAATGGTGAAGGAAAGAACAAGGTGACTACTTGACTTACTGTAATTGGAAATTTCGAACCCCTTGAATGCCTTTTGCATATTCTTTTATAGTATTCTTTTCATCTTCTTGAAATTTTTTTTTAGTTAGGCTTAGGGATTTATTTTCCCTCTTTGTAAATGTGATCTTAGATATGCATGCCATCAATTGGGACCCACTTTAGAATCTCAAGAGTTTATTTAAATAAATCATTTTCCAAAAATAATTTGTTTCCAAGCCCAAAAATAGTCCAAACTACAAATTATTGTTTAGGGTCCAATAATTGATATTTCTGGCATTGAAACCGCTTCCAATGTGTTCTTCATCTCTTTACCTTTATGACGAGCTCTCTTTTCCTCAAATCAAATGTCATGATAAAAAATTATGAGCTCTGGAAGATGGAGACTCAACCACCGTTGATTTGTCCTTGTGAAATCTGGGCCTTTGATTTGTAAATTTGACTTTCTTTATCCCACATGCACTGTGGGAGGGTTCTCATGATATCTTTATAAAGAAATTTTGTCTCCATGTTATTTGTGAATGAAATATAGAGAGCCATAGAATTCCATGGTGCTTGTGCACAAAGTATCTTTTGACTGCCACATCATCACCCAATCATGGTAAGTCACTGTCAAGCCATCTCTGTCAATCCATGTGTCACCCGGGGGTAGGTCCACATAGCTTCCACATGTCCACATACAGTAGGTCTTCGCTGCCATGTTTCAATGGGAGGTGTGTCCCAAAATAAAGAGAAGTAAACTTAGGATAGGATATAATATTTAAATGAAAGAATATTAAAAATTTAAAAGAAAGGTTGGCAAAGTTACGGGAATGCAAAGGTAGAGGAGGTAGGTGAAGAGATACAACTCGGTAAAAATTACTAAGTATGAGGTAGGAATGTGGGTTTCACCTTGTGGTAGGTCCACATAGCTGCCACATGTCCACGTATAATAGGTCTTTACTTCCATGTGTCATTGGGAGGTGTGTCCCAAAATAAATAGTAGTAAACTTAGAATAGGAAATAGTATTTAAATGAAATAATATTAAAAATTTAAAAGAAAGGTTGGAGGAGGTACGGGAATGTGGAGGTAGAGGAGGTGGGCGAGGAGATAAAACTCGGTAAAAATGACTAAGTACGAGGTAAGGATGCGGGGGTATAAACTAAGTGTAAAAGTGACTAAAAAATAAGATAAGTCACATGGGAAATCAACTAAGTGTTTAACTTAATTAGGGTGCCATTTGAATGATGCAGAAATGGAGGTAAAAATTGAGTATTGCGGGATAACAAGTTGCGGGACTGGGAGTGTGTTGTGTTAGGAATCAACACCTTCCCTTTTTAATGTGTTCTTTCTCGTAGAGTCAATTTTAGCTAAGAAAATGAGTCCCCCTTTTTTTTAAGTCTCTCTGAGTTACCTCAACTTTTTGATCTTCATTAAGAGTCTGCCCATCCTTCTTTGAGAAATTCCTTTGCATGCATATCAACGAGAGAAAGAAAACTTAACCATTTTTAAGAAACAAATTCTGGCATATCAACAAACTTTCCACGAACTCTGCCGATACATCGAAGGAGTTCGCATGAATGTACCTCGTATGCACCAGTAGACTCCCCCCCAACGTCTCATATACACAAACATTTATATCATCTGAGTTTATGGTATCACCTCCAATACAACTAGAGGCCTTCCCACCATCGTCGTCGATATCACCAACAGACTTCCTTCCAACTTCGTCGACATGCTAACTCATCTACCAGAGGAATTCCCTTTAACATCATTGATACACTAACATAACCATCGACCGAGTTGACGACATAGTCCCTGATACAACCTAAGGAGTTCAGAACATCACTACCGATGAGCCAAGCTTTAACACCAACACACTTCCTCTGATTCCCTTCGGTACCTCGAACTCTAAGTCGAGGAAAGGGTTATAGAAAGACCTTGCAAGATTCTATCCTTGTCATTACTATTCACCGAGAGAAATACAAAGAGAATTTAGGGAAAAGAAGAGAGCGACCTCACAACTAAGCACTCTCTCACCAGTGATCACCCTATGGTCCACGTGTCAACTGTGCGCCAGGTAGGTTTTTTTCCCTAATCTATCATATGGTCTTTCTACGCTTTTTTTGTTTGGGTTAAATTTATAAGTATAAATTGAAGGAGACAAAGTCACCACATAACCTTCCTTCCCTTTCTTTCCACTAGACCGTATTTTCCTCTTTCTTCCCATAAGGTCCTCAACCTTGAACTATATCTACATGTTCGCTCTGTCACTAGGCATATTTCCTTTGGGTTCCTCGACCTTGGCATACAATAATCCCTTCCACATGTTGACGGTTAAAAAAAGCGCAACATAAATTTCCTTCCTGCAAATAGGTTGCAATGCATTATTACTTATATATATCTTAAATAATACTAGATAGGTGGGACCCCTTGATAAAAGCAATGATAGAAAGTTCTCTTCTTATTTGCGCTTATAATTAACTTTCAAAGAAGATTCACAGTTTCAAAGAATAAGAGTGGAAATCCTAACCTATTTATAGGTGCAACTAATGGATGATAAGGGTGCTAGCAATTTGATTTCAAAATAAAGAAAGTTTTATTGTATTAATCATATTAGTCCACTCTTGCTACCCTTAGGTTTTGATGTATTGTTTCAAATATCATTAATACATCACTCATGGTATATTTGCATGCATGGGAACAGATTTATTATGTTGGATATGATACCCCACTAGCAAGGAATGTGGGACATACTATTTTGATGCTAAGTGTTAAATGGACGATTATGGTTATGGAGTTCATATTAGAGGTCGATTCGACTTTTAATTTGGAAATTGTGCTTTATGTTCTCTGCATTTAGATATGCGATGGTGTTATTCTATGATTGGAATAAATTTTATGGAAATTGGAAGAGCTTTATTTTTTTCTATGGTTGATGGCATTAAATAAAAAATAAGGGAAGTGATGTGCATTTACTGCACGTCGTTCTTGCCCTACTTTGAAGCTACCACCTTCACTTTCTCCTCGCATTCGTTTTTCTACTCTGGTTAGCAGTGCCTCAATTGTGCTCGATCATTGGCGGAATAATAGTTGTGCTCTTAAGATTTCTGGTATTCTTCTCACGAGCATGTTGGCTCTTATCTCTCCATTCATGATGGTCAGATCTGCTCCAGATAAAATTATTTTGTTGGCTCTTGTAGTTTGCATGCAAAATGTGTTTGTTTTCTAAAGCTTTTAATGGATTTACTATGGGAATTTTGGTTGTATAACTCACATTTTGAATTGGGTTCATTCCTTTTGGCATTAAATTGTTTCAAAATGGCAATAGCGTTCGACATTCTATTCTGTTTGAATTGTGTGGTTGTATGGGCCTGGAGCGAAGGTGATATTATTATGATATGGATGTTGATAAGTAATTGTGGGTGAAGGTGTTCGTTTTCGCTCATTTCGTCTGATTATTTCCGAGGGTTTGCTTTGTAAAAGAGTTGGTTCTTGTGAATATTGCGTAGCACCCTCACCCTGGAGGATGTGCAGTCTTAATTTTTTTTACCACAATTTGCAAGTTGTGGGTGGCCTGTGTGCTTCATCCTGCTGTCTGTTGAAGGAAAAGAGATGGGCTTTTCTTTTCCATCAGCCCATGTTTCAAACCCTATGCCTATATTCTTGCTCCAAGACTCTTCTCCTCTTCCAATATACATGTGAATGAATAAAAGAAAAACCATTGTTGAAATTTTGTTGAATTATTGGACCCATAGTCGGTTTCGTGATTATTGTGTGTGTCCTTACTGCATATCGACACTTTCGAAGTCTCACAGTCATTTCGTGTTATCCTTGCCACTGTTTTAAAAGGTGATGGAGATATGTGTATTTTATTACAGTCACTCTCGGAATTAAGTATTTGGCTTTGCTTGCAACCATGCCTCAAGGCCTATGCATATTTGTCAGTCCAAAACCTTGTTTTCCTGTACATATTTTCTTACAGTCACTCTCGGAATTAAGTTTTGTACATTTCGCTCATTAATAGAAATTGTGTATTACTGTATCTATGTGTTATGGTTGCATCTCTGATATATTTATGTTATATTATTGGATATCTGAGATATCTCTGTACATTTCTTTATTATATCTCTGCTCTCATTTCATGCCGAAAATAATCTAGATCAATGGTATCAAAGCAAGCTGCTCTTGATCGTTTTTTCAGTGTATGTCCCCGACAAGGTCCGAGTATAATAAGTTCAGTCTCAATATTTTCTCTCTTGAAGACGATATCTCTCACTCGCCCAAGAAACCCTCCATGGTAGAAGAAAATAAAAACGACAGAGCATACAGAGGGACGAAATGATGGAGAATTTTCCCCACTTCCTTCAACGTCTGCTGATAACAACCAACGCGTCTTCATCAAGAGACCACTTTGGAGGCACCTCTCCTTTCAAGGTACAAGTTAATTTTGATATTCCCGTATTTGAAGGACATATAGATGCGGATGCCCTAGAAAAATGGTTAAATATGCTAGAAGGTTATTTCTCTGTTCACAATTTTTACGATAGGGAAAAGATCACCTTCACAATCCTTAAGGCTCTCCCCTGTGTCAACCATTGATGGGAAACTTACTGAGAGAAAATTTCCACAGAGGAGTCTGGAATATATGGGGTTGAGCCCGCTTGGGATTTTTTTGTGGATGCGGTCAAGGAATAATATTACCCTGTTGGTAACTATGATGACTAGTACATGAGATGGACCATGTTGCATCAAGAGAGGGGCCAAGAAGTGTCGAAGTTCACCAATACCTTCCATACCTTATGCATCAATATGGGTATCAAATATTCTGAGCGATATTTGGTTCTGAAATACTGTGGGGCTCTACATAGATACATCCAAACTGAAATGGAGTTTTTGGACATCTCATCGTTGGGAGATGCCTATCGATATGATGTCAAAATTACACAAAAATTTAGGCACCACAACAAACGAGAGTTTGGGTCTCCAAATATGCAACAACCAAACTATGATAAAGATGACCCTAACAAACAACCTCCCGAAAACCAGTCCAAGCCAAATGAAAAGAAGGGTCACGGGAAGACAAAGAAGGACACTGGAAAGTGGTGTGATTTCCAAAAAATCCCCTGGCACAACACTGATGAATGTCACTCAAAACAATCATTGGTGGTCAAGATCAAAGACAAGGAGTCGAAACCTGATTCAGAATCTGATTTAGGAAATACTTGTAGAAGACAGATCGATGCAGACCCCACTGCTACTGTCATGACCACAACAATTCAACCAGAACAACCAACAGATCTTGAAGAGGGGGAGCATTTTTTTCATTCATAGATGTGGGTGAAGGGGACCCCACTGCATTTTATTGTTGATAGTGGAAACCATAATAACCTCATCGCAGTAGAGGTCATGAAATATTTGGGTTTGTCGACAACACCACACCTACAACCATACAACATCGGGTGGCTTCGCCAGGGACGAGATCTTTGTGTCATCCAACAGTGTCGATTTTCATACGACATCCAACCCTTCAAGGATGAGGTATTATGTGATGTTTTCCCATTGGATGTATGTGATGTTCTCTTGGGCCAACCGTACATGTGGAAGCGCCATGCTATATATGAGTCTTGACCCCACAATGTCATTATTACTCCGAGGAGTCATCTCTACAGGATATCAGAGGTAGTTCCAACTATTTTCCCACCTAAGCAATGCCACAAGGTAATATCTCATACTAGAAAATTCAGCATCTTCATAGTCTGTTCAAAAGGTGAACATAAGAACACTGCAACCACTGCAGCCTCAGTCCAAGCACCTTATGTCCAACAGAAGCGGGTCGACAAGATTGAAGAAAAGCACAAGTATTCCTTCTACACACAGTCATATCATATATCCAAACTAGTTTAAAAGGTCCAATCCTTTCATCCACAGGTTTGTGACAACCTTCAACAAGCTAAGCAGTGCAACTTCTCCAACAAGGGAAGCAGCTCAGCAAGATGCAGATTCAACAAATGATTTTCCCTCTCCCCTGAAAACTCAACGCAATGGATACCATTGCTTCTTAAAAAAGGAGGATTGATCCAGGTGGATATCGGTGGCCACCCACCTATTCCAACTGGTCCAAAAGAGTCTTCTGACAAATTACTGTTTTTAGCAAATTTTTGGTTCCTAAACTTCTGGGGCCATTTTGAGGGCCTAAATGAAGTTTTTTTGGGATTGAGCACCTTAATGGTGGCCAAAGGCTTTGATTGATCCCCCAAAATGAATCTCCTCGGCGATACCTTTCCAACTAGCTATTGTGCACCCAAACAAAGATCGTATGCCAAAGTTATCCCTCAGAAAGTTGATACACCAAACTACCCAAAAATGGGGTCCACAAAACTGTTGGATTTTCACCTTCAGGGGTTAGGGTTTTGAATTTTCTTTATATTAAAAAGGCCTTTGGAGCCTCATTGTAATAATCATCTTCTTGCAAATGTGAGTAACTGTCACATCTCTTCTCAGAGATAAGCTACCACCATTCTAGCGAGTCTTTCACTCTATATTTCTACAGTTTTGTACATTTCACTCATTAATAGAAATTGTGTATTACTGTATCTCTGTGTTTATGGTTGCATATCTGATATATTTATGTTATATTATTGGATATATGAGATATCCCTGTACATTTATTTATTATATCTTCTCTCTCATTTCGTGCCGAAAATAATCTAGATCAACGTTGCTTGAACAATATTCATTGTTGATTCCTGTCCATGCTACCATTTTTCGTTCATTATTAATCCCCTCATATTCCCATTGACCCTATCATTCCATGTTCAATCACAATTAATTATTAAATTAGATTTGATGAAATTGTGCTAATGAATGGATTGCATATGCTTATGTTTGTGAATAATAGAGCCAACGACTTGATTTTATTTAGGTAGAGTATTAGCGAATGGATTGTTAAAAGTTTTCATTCTGATTGAGATATTGCTTCAGGATGAGTTTCTTTAGCAGGGGAAACAATGGCAAAGGTGCAAACTGAGGTAGAGGAAACAATTGGAAAAGAGGTCATAGAAGGCCACGATTCTCAATACATTTTGATGCTAATACACAAGAACTAAATCAACTTTTCCAAGCTGGGTTTTTCAATCTAGTTGGCCAAATAATTCTGCAAATTAGGCCAGAGATACCTCCTTTCCATCCACACCAAAATTTCTCCAGTATATGTGTCCCCCCTCATGTTTCTATGCATCCAGAACCACCTGCCAATGATGGATGGCAAGAGATCGTCCATCAACATATTTCATGTCATCATAGGTGGCCTACAATATAGTTGTCATTTCCTCCTCCTCCACCGCCATTTAATCCAAATACCCAAGATGATCTCATTGCTTCACCATACTAGTCTTCACATGCAAGAAAAAGGCTTAAAACCACTATGTCTGAACTAGAGATTAATAAAGGGAAAAAAGTGGCCAATTCCCCTAACTCTTCTGAAAATTCCTCTGAATCAGTGTCCTCCCATCTCCACCTCAAGGATAATTGCTCCCATGTCATCAACGAAATCCATCCTCAAGGTTCCAATCAACCTAAAGCTGCTACAGAAAGAAAAACAATAGGAAGATCAAAAGAGAGAAGTAGTGAAAAGAGGCAAATCGTCTCTCATAGCAAATATGGTTTTTAATGTTGTTAATGCTATTTTCTTTTGATAACAATTTTTTATTGACATGACATAATTTTTGGACAACATGGATATAATGCTATTTTTGGATATAGTCATGTTTTATTTTTGATATTAAAATATTTGACTATTAATATGAGGATGGGAGTTACAAGGCAAATGTTTGAATTAAATTTTTGGGGTATTATACTTCATGTTTTGATGATTATTAAAGAAATGAAAATTGGAGTGACAAGGGGTCCCGCCTATTTAGTTATTATTTAAATAAACCCTTATATATATATTATTATTTATTTGTCTCATCTAATTAGTTAAGCTAATTAATATTAAGAAAAGAAAATTAGTTGAACTACCATAACTTATTGAGCAAGAATAAAAGCTCAATCAATTGAAGAGACAAAGGGGCAGATAACAGAAGGGGAACTTCTGATATAAGGTCTGCTCTATACTTGTGAGATAATTCTTTTTTTCATTCATTCTGATTTTACTAGAAAACTTAACCATCTTGATGACAACAGGGTCTTTTTGAAGGCACCAGGATTCAAAACTGAATCATATCTTTCAACAACTTGTTTCTAAATGTGTATGATCTATATTTGGTAGTTTGTGTGTTCTTGTTTGTTTATGGATTATATTTCATGACTGATAAAGAATATTTTGCAGAGTCAAGTGACAACATTTTTATGGCAAGTTGATCCAGATCTTTAGCTTCATTTTTCTTTTGTTGTCGGAGTCTTTTTGTATGGTGCTCATCGGAGACTTTTAAGTTTGACTTTGGTCCCACCCTCGCAGGGATTTATAAAGAGAGTCATGTTTTGTATTTCAAAATGAAGTTAATATAAAAATCATATCTCTAATTTCAGTTTCACATGTGTATCTTAATGATATTGCTCATATTTTACTTTTATTCTCGTCTCTTTTCCTGTACACGCTTATGTATATCTTTGCTTTATTTATTTTTCACAGTTACATATAACATATAGAATCAACCTTAGTTCCTAGTACATATTACCTGTGGATTAAGAGATTGTTTTGAATTAAAGGCTATAAACTTCGGGTAGCATTCCCAACTATCTTGCCTTAGCCTAGCAAGATTTGGAAATGATTGAGCAAGGTTCTTCATACCTTTTCCTCAACATTTATTTGGCGACCATACTAGGGAGATCTTCCATATCTCTCTAGTTGATTTTATCACGATTGTATTTTATTTTTTTGTTTTGTATGATTACCCTTTCAAATTGATTTTTCCATGACAGTGCCTGTTGTGAGACAACCCAATATTGGAAACAGTCTTGATGACCAAACCAATATTACATTGACTTTATTCAACACTATTTTAGAAACTGCTAGTACTCGTGCTGAACTTGAACGCTCTTTGGAAGTAATTGAAAGGGACATAAATGCTCGTGAACGTTGGGAAGCCAGGAAAAGGTAGCCCAGAAATCAACAATAACCTTTCCTCTTACCTGTTTAATATTTTTTGTTTCATGTCCTCTAATTCTCGTATTTCTCGAAGAAGAAGAGGATTATCCCCTGAAGTTACTCCTATTTCTGAAATAGGGAGGAGAAAGTTTGTTTTACAAACACAAAAAAATTCTCTTAGGCGAACCCTATCTAATTCTTCCAATTAACCTTCATCACTCGAACCTTTTACCTTCAATATGACGTCCTCGGGTAGTGGTAGTGGCACCAGAAGTTCCACCTCCTCGCAACCTTTTGCTTCATCTATGATTGGTAGTATCTATAGTCATCAAATACCTATTCAATCTACTACCAATCCTACCAAGGTCATTAAGAAATATTGGCTTTTCCAATTTGAGGAAGATGCTACAACCACCCCCTAGCACGTGTCTTCTCCCTTGAATCTCGCACCAACCACCAAACCATTACCAAAATTCAAAGATGATTTACCTAGGTTCTCTGTAAATGGTACCGCTACCACAAATTAACACCTGGTATCATTTTATAATGCTTTTCATAACATAGGGGGCAATGACTATGATACTTGCATGTGTTTATTTGTCAATTCTCTTGAAGGGAAAGCTGCAACATATTTTTTTTATCTCCCGCCCAAAATCCTTTCAACTTGGGAATAATTGGTATATTGGTTTAAGTCCACTTATGGATAGCCCAAGAGTCCAACTGATCAGTTAAGGGAATGCAACAACATTAACTATAAAGATGGTGAAACCATTAAGTCTTTTAACCTTCATTTCACCAAGATATATAATAAAATTCCTGAATTAATTCGTCCTCAAAATCAAGCTGCGTTCATTCATTACTATAATTCTTTACCTTCTCCTTATCGTCATAGACTTGAAGAAAATGGTATTGACAATTTCGGTTCTGCCCTTCAAACTTCCTTAGAATATGAAGAGAAACTTGAAAGAAAAAGTCTTCCTAAAGGATACTTGATAAAGAAAACATACATGTTTGACATTCTACAACTCATGCAAGATATGAATACTAGAATGATAGCTTACAAACGAAAGGGAATTTACTCTTCCTCTTCCCCCAAGGCTTCTTCCTCTTCCCTAGTGCCTTTTAGAAATACTAATGAGAACACTTTTCAGCCAAAGGCCATTATGACTTGCACTTGGTGTAGCTTCTGTGAAGAAAATCAAGATGAAAACACTTGCGAAGTTGCTAGAGATAAGATCTTTGGAAAAAGGCCCGATACCATGATTGTTATTTTAGATTGGGTCATACCAGAGGATGTTATGGTATTCAATACTAGGAATAAATCTTACACTGCTAAGAGAAAATTTTATCTTCCTCGCACTTCTTCCACCCCAAGATCATCTTCTCAAAATGATAATACACAAACTGTCAGAACTTCAAGTGATCAAGGAGTATATTCTCCTCTTCCCTCTTCTAAGTACAATATCCTTAACCAATTGGGTAATATCAAAGCTGATGCTACCCTTTTGGACATGGTTGTCGTCCCAGAACAACATTAGAATCTTAAGAAATTTATGGAAGGTAAGGTTTCTACCATAGCCAATCTATTTGAACAATCGAAGGAAGAGGATTCAACTGTAAATATGATAAGTGTAAATAACTTTAGGAACCCTGTAAAAAAAAACCCTTTCTATATTTCAATAAAAATCATGGATAAAATAACTCATTGTTGCCTAATTGATGGCAGATCTGGTCCAAGTGTGATGTCTAAAATTATCATGGAAGAGCTTGGCTTATCTTGTACCAATGAAAATTCTAGAAGCATGCTCTCTTATAATAATTTGAAACAATCAACTATAGGTGAAATCAAGGATGGAACCCTAGTTTTGTGTGCACATCCCGAGGTAAGGACAATTCTCAATATCCAAGTAATTGACATGTCAGTGAGTAACTACTCAATTATTTTGGGAAGGGACTGACAAGCATTAACTGGTGGATACCTTTCACTTGATGGCACACATTTGTATGTCCCTCGAAACGGAAAGAACATTATAGTTCTTAGGGAAGGAATAATTTAACCTTATATAGAGAGTGTCCCCCAACATAATGTAAATTATCTCAAAGAAGATTTAGGGTTGTAATCTATATTTGATGATGAAGGTGATACTATACTTGAACCAATTGTTTTTTATTATGGCATGTGGCACATGCATTTCGATGGCTCATGTTTTAGCGAAGGTAATCGATCCAGCATCATTATATATTCCCCTATAGGAAAAATTCACAATTTCTCTTATAGTTTGAAATTTGCTTGTACAAACAATGTTGTTGAGTTTGAGGCCCTATTGTTGGGCATTGAAAATGCATATAACCTTGGTTGTGGCCACCTTCCAATCTTTCGTGATTCTGAACTTGTTGTGAACCTTGTGCAGAAGATTTATGTACCAAACAATAAGTTACTTAAGCATTATACCCAAGCTGTTTGGATGTTGATTTCAAATATGTTATCATTTATCATCACTCATGTTAAAAGGGAACTTAATTCAATGACTGATAGATTAGTTGTTTTTGCGTCTTTCCCTACTCGAAAACTTTTACCTCAAAGAATTGATTGTATGTTCCTGTCTCTATATCGTCCTCACCTCTCTGACAACGTAGAATCATGGCAAGTTTTCCCTAGTGATGAAGACATTTGTGATTTCATACAAAATGAACCATTTAAGCCCAAAGAAATCGTATATGTTGAAGATGACAAATTTCCTAAAGGCTTGACTCCTATTGAAAGTTCATTTTAGTCAAGTGATGTAGGCAACAAAGAAATAAATAAAGAGGAGTCGTCGAAAAGGAAAGTTGGTGATACCATTTCCTTGAATATTGAGACATTTGAATCTCCAAAGATCATTAAATTAGGTGCCCAATTATTTGATGAAGAGAAAGAGAAACTCACGAAATTACTCTGTGAGTTTCAAGATGTTTTTGCCTGGTCATACAAGGATCTTCATGTTTTTTATCCTGCTCTCATACGACATGCCATAAATATTAAGGAAAGGGCAAAACCAGTTAGGCAAAGGCAAAGACCTATCAATCATGTGCTTGAAGCCACTATTAGAAAAGAATTGGAAAAATTGTTGAAAGATAATATAATCTTTCGAGCTCCCCGGATGGGGTGCTAGTGGAATCCCCGTGGCAAAGACTGGAACAGGACGCGTTGCAGACCCACACGCAGGCACGTGAACGCCCCGTGCCGCAGGGCTCCGCTGTCCTGGGAATTTAACGCACTTAAATTTGAATATGATGGGCACGATCAGGGGCATTTACGCCACCCTTCGCTTCCCACATAACAGTAACATGGCATGGTTAGTGGCATTCGTTATTCCTCCCTGCTCGCGTTTGGAAGGGCTCCTCCCTTCACGACGCAACCGCACCTCGGCCTCCACTGTAACTTGGTCCACCGGCTACCTGCAATTCTGGCTCCTAGCTCCACGCGCAAATCAGCGTCCACCTGCACACATGAGGGAACGCATCAGAGGGAAGCCCAAGAGGGGCTCACCATGGAAACCTAGCCGACCTTCTCTCTCGCCTTCAACCTCCCCGATTACAGGCTCCTCTACCCTTCCGCCAATTCTATCCCCGAGTGTCACCCCTTCTCCTACGAAGACTAAAAGGCGCAGACCTGCGAACACCATGACTCCTAAGAAATCTACGCTCCCTCGTGCAATGGCCACCATCCCGAGCGGCTTGCCTATGCCTCAGCGCAGTCCTATTGACCCACGGATGCAATTCTTCACGTCCATGTCTTTCCCTGCATCCTCGAGTACTTGGCGAAATGAACCTCGGGCTTTCGGGGCCGCCAAGCGACTGCGTCTCCACCCACCGACCCATCCCGACAGAGACAACTTCAGCGAAAGACTGGGCATCCTATACGACCTCGTCTTCGAGCTCAGAAGAGAGGTGGCGGACCTCAAGTTTCGGTTACAAGCCACTGAGGACAATGTGGAAACCTTCCTACAGATTCTCTCGACCATGCAAATGGGGTTCTATGCAGACCCGGCGGGCATGGCACCAGGGGGGGAAATTGACATAGGGTTAGACGAGATGCTGCGACAGACCGCAGCGCGCCAGAAGGAAGAGGAGAACACCGGCTCACCTGAACACACAGAACGACAGGAGCACAAGGAGCAAAGGGAGGAGGTTCAGCCGACCAAGCCCGCGACAGAGACCTGGGCAGAAGACCTCGGCGCCGCGTGGCTAGGCATTTCGCCAGGTGTCTAGCAATCTGTTGTTATCCTAGGCTAGGTGGCTTGTCTTTTTTGATTATGCTTGTTTTATATTTCTGCAACATTCTCAGACTGATGACTCAAAAGCTGACTGGACTGGTTTCCCCTCTGTTGGGGCAGTCCAGTAACTACAGCTGGTTAATTTTTGTACTTTTGGAACCCTGGTTTAGCCATCGCAGGCACCATACTTAATATAACTTTCTTACTTAAAAAAAAAAAAAATATAATCTTTCGAGCGAAGTATTTTGAATGGGTTTCAAATTTGGTCCATGTTCGAAAAAATACTGGTTAGATCATATTATGTGTCTATTTATGCGCATTAAACAAGGCAACTATCAAATTCCATTTTCCGCTTCCTAATATGGAGTTGATTTTACAACAGGTTGCAGGGTCTCAAATGATGTCCTTACTTGATGGTTTTTCTGGATATAATCAAATCAAGGTAAAAAGGACTGATAGATATAAAACCACATTTACCACACAGTGGGGCACATTTGCTTATGAACGTATGCCATTTGTTTTATCTAATGCGGGTGCCACCTTTCAAAGAGCTATGCAAATAGATTTTGGCGATCTAATCGGTAAGATTATCCAAGTTTATCTTGATGATTTGACTGTTTATTCTAAAAACCGGTTGGATCATTTCGATCATCTTAGAAAAGCTATCATGCCCTGCACAAAATTTGGCATATCTTTGAATCCTTCCAAGTCTATTTTCGGTGTCACGAAGGGTAAGCTTCTCGGTCACATTGTTTACAATTTAGGGATAAGTATAGATCCTGGGAGGATTACTGCCATTTTAAACCTCCCTGCCCCCCACCTCCAAGAAAAAAGTTCAAGCTTTCATGGGCATTATTAATTTTGTTCATAGATTTGTTCCTGACTTTGTTGTCATGGTTAAACCAATCAATAATATTTAGAAGCAAGATCGTTCTTTTTCTTGGACAAAGGATGTCGAGAATTCTTTCCTTAGGATTAAGAAAGTGATCAGTTTTGCGCCGGTTTTGGTGAAACAAAATTCAGAGAAAGATTTTATAGTATATACCAATGTCACTGAGGAAGCAATTTCTTCTATCCTCTTGCAATGTGATGACGAGGTCAAATATTCTTATATTGAAAAACTTGCCCCAAGTTTGGGCATGGCCCTCTAACTTCAATCAAGCAAATGAAATATGTTTTTCTTCTCCTATATTATGAACGTTGAAGTAAAATTCTAATTGTTGCAACCACTGATTCAATTTAATAGCATCAATCTCACCTTTGTAGGTTTGATGTCCACTTTTACTTCCAATTTAAACAAAGATGGGAAAGAAGTGATGGCATGGGAACTTGGTCTCTCATTTCTCTAGCTCTTTTTTACTCCTTTTCTTAGTCTTCATTTTCTTCATATTTCTCGTTGAATCCATATTATGATTTAGAGCTATTAAACTCCCTAAAAGGTCCAAACTTGTTCTCTAGAGCTACCATGAGGATTTCCATATTACGAGAGATGTCAATGACTTATGCTTTAAACTTTAAAAATATATCCTCCATATAATTATGTGGATTGTTACTATACACATCCACTATGGCTAAGGTTTTAATACTTCTTTCTTATGCCAATTCCTATATCTTGAAAATTCCAAAAAAAAACTAAAGAAAGCTTGGTCTGTTACCAATATGATATATAAAATACCATGGATACACCACTAGAATAATTCATCATAATAGATCTTGCAATATGTTGTAGTGTTTTATTTTGAAATTCAGGTTTAATATTATAACTTAGTGTGCAAAATACTAAATTAAACTCAAACTAAAATGAAATAAACTAAGCAAACAATACACCATCCACACAATGAACACAAGATGTACCCTGGGAAAAACCAATATGGGGAAAACCCATTTAGAAGGTGAGGCCTATGCCTTTCTCTTTGTTTCTCAGTTATGAGATGCAAAAACAAAGAAAGTGCATTCACTATGGAAATGCCATGGACAATGTGCCTTATATCGTTGCTACAAGATCTCATGCGTCCTCTATTCTGCTTCAATATCCCAGTCCCAGATTCTTTGTTCAATTATGTAACAATAAAAAATACAATAAGAATGGAACACTTTCCATTCCTAGTGGCCCATTATTTAACATGGCCTAATAATCATTTAGGGTCAGGGTTAAGGTTTTTGCACACCTCAACTCTCAATTAGAGTGAGGGTTTTGGACCCTCTAGAATCTTATTGAAAGCCCACATGAGACTAACTTCACATGTGTGAGTAATGGAATCCGATGTGACATCCACTCGACATCGTGGTGGTCAACAAGACAGGTCAACTTATGGGAAAAATAACTTTTGCATATGAACTTTGATTGAGGCGATATTCACATTTTTATAAATCTTTGGATGTGTATAACAACATCAAAAGGTTGAAAATTTGTTTGCAAAAATTTTGACTCTAAAACACCCTAAAAAAACTATTCAATACTACCTCAAACAAGTTTCTAAATTTTTTAAACTCCAAATCACCAAATAAAGATTTGCCCCTAAAATGGGCCTTACAAAGCAAGAGCTCCAATCCCTCAACTTGAAAATACCAAAATAAAGGATAAAGTATATAAAAATCCATTTTGAATCAGAGTTGCCAAATGTGCTAACACCCACACACACAAAGAAAAAGATATCATTAAAATATATTAATGAAAAAAATATAAAAAATTGTGGGTTTGTTCCTTTTTATGTAGGGCACCCCCTAAAATATATTAATGGAAAAAATATAAAAATTTGTGGGTTTGTTCCTTTTCATGTAGGGAACCTTTGTTACAGTTTTAAACATGAATACTACAATTTTTTTTTTGGTGGGTTAAATTATCAAATTAGTGAAGCATGCTATAAATAGGCAAAAGTTCTCGGGTGGATACAATAAATAGTTGTCACGTAAGAATCTTATTAAATGAAAGAAATTGTCCAATCAAACTACATTTTTAACTTAAGAGAACATGATTAAAATTTTAATGTAGATCAAACGATTAATGTAAAAAAATACCTCAAATCTCTAATTTTATCCAAATTTTTTTTCTAAATTAGCAAAGACAATAGTTGTGTGTCTTTCTAAAAAAAATTCACCCTTAGTTGTGTGTCTTTGAACAAGGTGGGCCACCATCTCGTGAGTAGGACTTTACATGAAATTTTCTCAGCAACATCATGTTTTCTAGAAATGCCTTCATGTGTGTTTCTAATTAACTTTGACACTTAATAAAAATGGAAGGGTACATGAAATTTTCTCAGCAACATCATGTTTTCTAGAAATGCCTTCATGTGTGTTTCTAATTAACTTTGACACTTAATAAAAATGGAAGGGTGTGTCATTCTCAGACCCCCACCACAGGAGGGTGTGATTACATAGCGTATCCATCAAATATCAAATCTTGGTCTTTTTATTTTTAGTCAAATTTACACGATGGAAATAATTTTGAAGATAAAAAATAAAAAAATTCACCATCAAATGTATTGTAATAAAAGTGTGATTAGGGGGATGGGTTTTGGAAGTAGGTTGCACCATTACTATGGTGTAACTATATTAATGTTAATTGGGGCAACTTACAAAGTAAACATGAACTACACATAACAATTAACATAGGAACAAAAATAATGTTGTAAGTAAAATTTTCATTGATCATTGGTGTGTGCTAAAGTGTCACTTGAATGCATACATGTGGTGGAGATGTTGGAGTATCTAGTATTGGTTCTTTTGATTCATCTAGTTCAAGGTCAAGCCCTTACATGGATGGATGTCAATTCAAGCCCTTGTATGGATGGATGTTGTTTCTGCGATTACCAATTTCTTAGTAACACTACTAGATCTTTCTAGACTACAATAAGTCAAGGGTAGGTTACAACAAACCCATAGTTTTAACCACTCTATGTTACAAGGAGGAAAGGTTTGCCAACTCTATAATTTTGGCTTTAAGCTAATCCTCATTTTAATTAACTAATAAATAGGAATGTAGGGAGCATTTATTGTACATCTCCCACCCCTCTATCTAGTAATATAGATGCACATATAATGTTTTGTATGTGTTTCAAGATTCAATGGAGAGTTATGGCCATGGATGGCTAGAGACTTTCAATGAAGATATATGGCCATGAATGGCTAGATATATTCAATGATTGTGATTATCCACACATCTTCCACCTTTTTAATTCATGTGCAAAATCATGTAAAATACATTAAAACACAATATAATGTACAATATATATATTTTTAATGGAATAAGTGTTTTATGTGCTTTGTACATACGAACAACTACATGTATGTAATTTTCTAATATATTGTATGTTCTTTACTTTATTATTAAAGGAACTCACAACTTATATTTACATAGTTATAAAATTCCCCACAAATGTAATGTGTTATTTCATAATAGACTTGAAGAAGGACAACCATAGGAATCCAAAGTGACTCATAATTGATTATTAGAGTGTTGATTACAAAACAATTGTTCTTTTGTTTGTTGCAAAACAAGTGCAAGTTTGTTATGGAAAAGTGTCAACCACTTTTAAACAATGGTAATGGTAATGGTAATAATGTGTGTATGGTTTTAGTACATGGTGTTTACATGGAGTTTTGGGACACATGTTTGTATCTGATGGTTTTAGCATCCATAAAACGTTCTCTCTCTCTCTCTCTCTCTCTCTCTCTCTCTCTCTCTCTCTCTCTATATATATATATATATATATATATATATATATATATATATAGAGAGAGAGAGAGAGAGAGAGAGAGAGAGAGAGAGAGAGAGAATCAATGTGTGAGAAGGTGAGAGTCTTGTATTAGTGGTTGTACAATAGAGAGAGGTTGAGAGTACATGGTTAAAATGGTGTTGTATGAATGTCGTGTTAATAAAAAAAATCAATCATTATGATGACCCACCATCTTAATAGTTGATTTCTCTCTTTAAACATTGTGGTTTCATATTTCCTTGAGGTTATTTCTCTTTACCGTTGATCATATAAATTTGACATTAGTGTTGGTATATAGTAATAACCCATATCAATTCAACAAGTAGTGGGCCTTTGCTTCAACAAGTGGTATCTTCAACTACTATGGAAGTGCTTTATCATTGAGTGGGAGCTTCTATTGTGACCTAGAGTCTTAAGATTTATCCAAAGGAGTTATATCTTATAACATTATTACTCTTGGAGATAGGAGGATTAAGAGTAGTTGCTTAAAAAGTGATCAATGACTGAAGGAGCGACTACATCACAAAAGTTGGACAGTTGGGAATGTTGGAACAATAAGTTCATCACACCTCTATACCTTCCAGAGATAGCTAATGAACAAAAAATGGTCAAACAAGAGTGTTATCTATTGTATGTTAAGCTATGCTCATTTTGTGCTTTAGTCTTGTGACGGTGTCTTTAGACACCACCTCGTTTTGAAATATGTAACTCTTCACTTATATAAATTCCCTATTTTCTCCAAGATGGTATCAGAGCTATTGGTTTAAGACCTAGCATGTTGTCTACAAGCCGTTTGGAGGTTTCCACTTACATGTGCTCATGTTGATTCATATCTCTTTGGTGGATTGACTTAGGGTTTCGACTTAAATATTGAATCAAGGTTTAGATTTACAAAGTGGTTATGAGTTCTAAGCAAGAACTTGTGGTTCTAAATGACCACAATCATGGTATGTCGACACAAAACATCGAAATGTTGTTGAAGAGTAAATCACTTTTGCAAAGACTATGATTCTAGATCCTTGAGATGATAAAAAAAAGTTCATCGTCGAAGGGAAGAAGGATGAGGTTATTGGATTGATAATAACCTACATCTCTAGGGATATTATCTTTCATATAAGCATGATCTATTTGACAATGCTAATGAAAGTCAGGATATGTAGATTGAGAAAGAGTTGATATCTACTAATCCTCTCTCCTTTGACAAGATTGATGATTATTTGGCTCATGTGAAGGAGCTACAATTCAAATTGGGTGAATATGGGATGAGTTTTTCTAAAGAAATATGGTAAACTTATATAATTTATACTAATGAATCTAAAGACACCAAATGATGTATTATATTCAACATTATGTGCTAGTTGGGATTCCAAAAAAGAAGATGCTACAGATTATTCCTTCGATTCTTTCCATGGTTTGCTAATTAGGGCACATGAAAAAATGATTGATGAAGGGAAACTTGAGGTTAAGAAACAAGCCTATATGCTTAAGAGAAAAGGTTAGTAGAACTATAGATAAAGAGGTTGAGAACAAAATCAAGAAAAACAACAAGATTGATAAGAAGAAGCATGTCGATCAAGGATCAACTAAGAAAGATAAGAAGAAGAAGACCTATTGATATCGTGGGAAGACATGATATGTTGAGAGGAACTGCTCGAAGAAGACTAAAGACATTGAGGATAAATTCAAGAAGCTTGAAGGGGAAGTGTTGATTGGGATTGACTGACAACATTGACTTTTAGAAGGTAAGGGAGATAACTATATAGTCTTTGTTAGTACATATTATGCTTTATCACACTTCTAAAAGCAAGTAGATAGTCAACTTTGGTTGTACCCATCACATGGATAATAAAATGAAATATTTATGGCATATGATTATGATCTTAATGTTGTTGGTTGTGGTTAGATTGAATGTCAAAATGGTGTGATCACATATGTGTATCGTGTACCTAGTTTGAGTGTTAATTTGTTGTGTGTGCCCCAACTAACGCAATATGGAAAGAAGGTTGAATTTTGGCTTAATAGGTTTATTGTGAAGGATACGAATAATAACTTTATTATTGTTGTTGAGGGTTTTCTTGACCCTGAGGAAAAATATATAAGTTTCATGATTTCCCTAAGAAGGAACCATGACCAACTATGCTCACACCAAGACTGATGATCGAAGTAGAATTTGGCATGAAAGACTTGGAAATTAAAATTTTTGAACTATGAATTTGATAGTGTTAATATGGTCAATGGACTACCTAGGGTTGTTCCCCCTAATGGTGTATGTGAAGGGTGTGTGCTTGGAAAGCATCACTATCATGCATTTGAAATAGGAAAGGTAGGAGAATAAAGACTCAGTTGGGACTTGTGCACAATGACCTGTGTACAATGAAAAAAACATAATTAGTAGTTGCAAGGTATAATTTGACTTTCAATGATGATTTTAAGTTTAGTCATACTTGGGTATTCTTCTTGAAGAATAAGGACTATGTCTTTGAAAACTTCAAGGAATTTAGGGCATTGGTTGAAAAGCAATGTGATCCACCTATGAAATGCTTAAGATATGAAAATGGAGAAGAGTATGTGAGCAAGGCCTTTGAGAACATTGATGTTTTTTCCATTATTTGGCCTAGTACTTGTTAAACTAACCAATTTTGCAAGCCATGAAATTATGTTGATGAATAGTTTAACAATAGTTTACTCCGGTTGCATTTTATAAATTTGACATGAGAAAATGCTTGAGTGCGCCTATTGTTGATGAGTATGGATTTGTGATATGCTTTCTAATGATTTATTCTCTAAATATTTAACCCCTATGGCTATGGAAAAAGTGATTTGTTTGTTTTTTAACTTTGATCCTTCCTTCGACATTACAACCAGAAGAAGAATAAGCCAATATGCGCTCATCAATGTAATGGAGAAGGAAACACTTTTCTAGAAAAAAGCTATTGCATTAATTGATTGGCCCTAGTAACCCAAGTGAAGTAACAGTCAAAGCTATAGAGACATCTTCCACATTACTCTAATCTGAGGAAGAAGGGACATGGCTATGCACATTGCAATAGACTAATTAAAGTATGGTATTTGTGAGTTCTCTAGTAGGCCTCATGCCATGGCTTGAGAATGAGGGATATGGCTACACACTCTACATCAACCATTGGATGTAGTATATCAAGAGAAAGAATGGTGCCATGGATCCTCCAAGTAGATATTTGTTCTTGTGCCAAATGGAGATCATGCACCCTAGGATCGCATTCTTCAACAAATTTCCTTAACTAATGGAGGAAATATAGATTTTGGGAGAAATACTATTAGTTCATAGCCTGGATTTCCTCAGCATGGATCCAAGGCTCTCTTAAAGTATACATATGCTCATATGTGGCTCTGTTAGGGTAGATAGTCATAGGTTTAGGTTTGCTTACAACTAGGGTTGAAAGAGATGAAGATTATAGTTTGTAATTCTAATTATTTTTTATGAAATAAAGAGACTATCATCCTTTTGAATTAATTCAATATGTAAAGAAATGGTATTCATCAATCCTCCTCAAGCAGGGCTTGCTTGAATATTATGTTGGGGAATGCACCTTTAGATTTATTGTACATTGCATATGTAGTTTATGGTGTGAGTGTTTTTGTTTTTCTATAACTAGAACATTTCTATTATCTATGTTAATGTGACTTATTCCCTCTCCAACATTCCATAAACCTATAATTGGAAAGGGATATGTTATGTGATTCAGTGCGTTGTAGAATATGTTTATCTTCCAGTATTAAATTTATCTTTCAGTTTCCATTTCCTTTCTGTAGCATTGAGCATTTATATTTTACTTTATTTTCAAAGTTGATGTTTAATTACAGAGGAGACAAGGATATCTATAGCATCATCCAGTAAGAAATAAGACCTTTAATGTATAGAAAACTTATGCTATAGAGTTATGGTTCTCTACCCTAGATAGCTGCACATTAATAATATATTTTATTTTCTAAAAAATAAAAGAACACATAATGCATTCAACAACTCATTTCTACACTTGATGGTTGCATAAACTTTGCATAGTGCTTCGCAAGTTTATTATTCTCCTGGTTGATAATTTAAGTGTGATTACCAAGATTCAATAGCCTTTATTGCTACAATAATTGAGCTCACCACAACCTTCCACAGTAAAATCAACCACAAGTTTTCGATCACCTGATTATTCAACTAATGGTGATATTGATGCAAGTACTCCTTCTACAAGAGACATTTGTCTTCCCATATGGGTGACTAAAAAAATTGAAGTTGTTGGTGTTGTTTGGGAGATATAAATCACTCAAGGAAAACTAGAGTCAAAAACCACATGGTAGTTTTTCTCTAATGGCATGTGTGCTAGAGGCATGTGATCTTAATACATATGTAGATATGCATGGTTGAATTGAATGGGAGAATATTATGGTTGATGAGTATCATTCCTTAATGAAAAACAAAACTTGGGCTTTAATTTCTTGACTGTAAGAAAATAATCCAGTGAAATGCCAATGGTTTTACAAGACCAACTTAACATCTAAATATATTGTTGAAAAGATGATCTGGGTGGATATCGGTGGCCACCCACCTTTTCCGACTGGCTCAAAACAATTTTCTGGCAATTTTGGCAATTTACTATTTTTAGCAGTTTTTAACTTCCAGGGCCATTTTGAGGGCCCAAATGAATGTTTTTCTATATCGAGGTTCTCAATTATATTTGAAGGCATTATTGAGCCCCCAAAATGAATCTCCTCGACGATACCTTTCCAACAAGCTATCACGCGCCTAAAACGGAGATCATATGCAAAAGTTATGACCCCGGGAAGTTGATGTACTCACTTACCCAAACGAGGCCCACATGACTTTTGGCGCTTCATCTCCTAGGGTTAGGTTTTTGGATGTCTAGGGTTTTGGGCATTCCTATTTATTGTAAAAATTCCTTCATAGCCTCATTGTAACCATCTTCTTGTGAATGCGAGTAGCCGTCACATCTCTTCTCAGAGATAAGCTGCCACCATTCTAGCGAATCTTTCACTCTGTATTTTTACAGTCTCTGTACATTTCTTTCATTAATAGAAATCGTGTATTATTGTATCTCTGTGTTTATGGTTGCATCTCTGATATATTTCTGTTATATTATTGGATATACGCGATATCTCTGTGCATTTCTTTATTATATCTCTGCTCTCATTTCGTGCTGAAAATAATCTGGATCAAAAGCATAAGGCTTTCTTGGTAGAAAATGGATTTTCTCGGCAAAAAGGTATTAACTGTTGATATTATGGTAGCTGCGAGAGGTATTTACCTCCACATGGAAACCTAACGAGAATAAAATATTATGGGAAGCAAGAAGAAACCCTAATTGATTGGTTAATAACCCTAGAAGACAAGTCAGCTCAAAGGAATAACTTGTATTAGGTTATTAGCCTCCAAGAGAAGAAGTCAGTTAAAGGAAATAATATATACTAGAGAATTAGTACCCAGAATGAGAATTTGGCCCAGGCAGTTTGCCAGATTTAGTATAAATACAAGAGGCTGGTCTTCATTCTGTCAAGTATTCTCAAACTGTAGAAGCAACACTTGTGCGCACTACAATTGGCCAGTTTGTGCACAAGTTTGGAGGAGAGTTGTCATTGCAGCTGCTGCATCTAGCAGATTTTGGTTTTGGCTTGGACTATCTCTTGGTTATGGTTTGGACTCTCTGATCAGCTCTTACTTGGTACCCTATCCTTGGAGAAAGGTGTGCCACCCTTTGTTTGGCTATCTAGCCTAGGGTTTTCTTTCGGAATGATTCTCTGTCAAGGTTAAGGTGCTTGGAGGGTGGCTTCGGCCTATGGTTGGGTGACAATAGTGATATTGTCTATGGTAAAATGAGCAAAATCCATCATATTCTAATAGGTTATGGGCCCACACCTCCTTCATTCAGTCTACCCACTGGAAGGGAGCATAGCCATAAGGATACTAAGCTCATTGAAGAACTGTCGCTAGGGTTTCTAACATGAGCAGTTACTAAATCACACCTGCTAGGGTTACTAGCATGTGAAGTTGCAGAAACCCTGACCCTCTCGTTGAGGCACCTTAAGTGAAGGGATTGACCTAATTTTTGGATAGACCAGTGCATCCTAGCTAGCGCATCTCCTGGTACTCTCAGCAAGCCAAGACGTCAAGTTTGAGTTTTTGGTCAAATCTAAAGTTGACCAAGTCAAAGAAGCCATGACTTACTCTATGAAGTCAGAAAACAAGTTAGATGGAGCTTCTAACTTCAGAGCGTGGAATACAAGGATTGACTTCATCCTTGCCAAGAATAAAGTGTTGGATATCATGAAAGGAAAGATCGTGGAACTAGAGTTTGAAGAAGGAAAAGAGAAGGAACCGCAAAATGTTGCAGTTATGGAGAAGTTCAAAGATGGTGACATCAATGTCATGAGTATCATAGTGGACTCTATAAAATACCACTTGATACCCTACATCTCCTATCTTGACTCATCGAAGAAGATGTACGATGCCCTAAAAAACCTCTTCTCAGTCAGAAACATTGGACAAGTAATGAGTCTGAAGAATGAGATCTGTGACATGAAGATGAATGATGATGACGGCATAACATCATACTTTGTGAGAATCTCTCAGTTAAGAGATCAACTACAAGATATTGAAGAGATCATTTCAGAGAAGGAATTGGTAAACATAGTACTCAATGGTCTTCCCAAGACATGGGATGCATTTGTTGCAAACATGAACAAAAGGAAGGAGTATCCTACATTTGAAGAACTTTGGACTTGTTGTGCTCAAGAATAATCAAGGATCAGTGCAAAAGAGAAACCCCAAAACAAGTACGATGATCAAGCCTTCACAACAAGATTCAATAATTTCAGGAACAAAAGGAAGTTTGGTTCAAAGAAGAAGCCAAATCAAGAGAAAGATATGTCAGAAATACAATGCTTCAACTGTCAAAAGTATAGTCACTACAAGAATCATTGTCCCAAGATAAAGAAAGGAAGGAGACACACAAAGCATCAGTTTCCGAAGAAAAGGAACGTACAAAGAAGACCAAGCAGGATAAAACAAACTTCTTCTTCTAAGACAAGGTAACAATACTCTTCATAGTTCTTGAACATACCATGCTTTATGTATATATCTTGCATATCTATTTCTTATAAGATAATATGTTCAAAGAGAAACTATACCTATGGAAGAAACAACAAGATAAGGATTTCTATCATTATGACTACAAGTCATACAATACAGATGAAAGGATGAAGTACATCAAACAATTCATGTGGAAGTTATTACATAAGTAACAACTGAAAGATAAGTCGAATTCAGAATCAATCATGAAGAAACCCAGAAGAAGTAAAGACAAAAAGAAGTCAGCAATCAAGAGGAAACTGGTTGTGACACATTACAGAAGGCAATAAGGATGCAGACATAAGCATGGATTATGTTAGATAGAGGGAGCCGATTATATACTTCCAAAAGAAAAACATGCATTCATACATGAAGCAAGGATTAGGAGGGAGATAATATGAATATGATGAAGTATGTATCCATGGTAGCAACCATGAAAAGCAATACATGTTCAGTTTGAATCTAGAAGAATCCTTCTTCGAAAAGAAGCCTTAAAGTATCCTTGGTTGTCCATCCACATCCATGATCCTATGATGAAAGGAAGAAGTTGGAATCTTCAGGGCATGAAATCTATAGAAAACTCCATGGACCCAAGAGCTAAAAAGAAACATAAGGAAGAACATGAAGATTCCAAGAAAGAAAGAAGAGCCAGAACAATCAGTCATTATATCAAGAATCACAAGATCACCAGCATGATATGAACTCACTAAAAGCAATCAAGCAGAGGAACTGAAAGTTGTGTTGAAGAATAGTGTATGAAAGACTTATGAATGTAAGCATTGCAAGATCCAAAGCTAGAGGTTCTCCCAGATGGAGGGAGAAGACTGTGATGATTTCTTGTTCCAGTAAACCAAACATACCTCTACATGAGCCATTATATCGCCCGCAATATCCATGGGTTGGAGTTTACATCAGATGAATGCAAAGATTGTTCTCCAACGCAATTGAACAAAGAGCGTATGAAGAGAAACCTCAAGGCTTTGAGGTATACCAGAAACAGACCCTTGTATGCAGATGGAAGAAGACAACTTGGTGGAGAACCTCCAATGCACAGCAGAAGCATGGTGAAGACTTTCTATAACAAAGATATTGTATCAGAATGGTTACTTAGAAGCTCAGGATGATGGATTGCTAATCCATGAAAAACTCTCATGATTGCAGAAGAAGTACCACTTGGATATGTTCCAGTTTGACCCTTGCCACGATGTTATGAGCTAGCAGGAAACAAAGAAGAATCCAATAATGATATACTTTATTGATCAGAGCTATATGAAGCCTTCAGAGAAAACCAGTGTTCCAAAAAGATCGAAGTAAATTTGAGTTCAAGCATTACATTTGCCATGATGAAGTCTAGAAAGGAGAAAGTGGTTCTCCAATATATATCTCCACATATGAGAAGATAAGCAGACATTTTGGTAAAGCCTATGTCCAAGATGAAAAAGTTTGCGTACTCAAGTCGAATCTCATGGAGACGGCTTCCTTATTGAAAAAGGAAGAGATGACTCCCAGGTTGGGAGGGAGAACTGATGTGTTATTGATTTATGGACAGTCATTTTTCAGTTCGAAAAATGGTCCGGGATGAGCAGTTCCTTTCCAATTTAGAAAGTGGTTTGAGATTTCTGATGGACATGCATTTTCCAGTTTGGAAAATGGTCCATATCGAACGACATTTTCGTAATGAAAATGGTTCGATGGATTGATGATGTACCATAGACAACGATTTCCAATTGTGGTTAACATGGGAAATGGTCTAGGACAGTCTCTCTTCTTGACGGTCACTCTTAGTAGTGGTCAAGAAGACTGGTATGTCTCATCGGACAATCGTTCTTTCGAAGCTCACAGTTGTGAGAAGTTTCGAAGAATGGTCCATTTTGGAGGTTGGTGCAAGACAGTCATTTCCTTAGGAAATGGTCCAGACAGTCATTCCCTAGGGAATATTCATTCTCTCCAGGTTTCACTTTGTTTAGTGCCGGAGGAATGGCCCAGATAGGTGGATGGTCTAGGTTCAACAATCAAGGACAGGCTTTCCCTAGGGCAGACTCATTCTCTCCAGGTTGCACTTTGTTTAGTGCCAGAGGAATGGCCCAGGATAGAGAATGGTCCAGGCTCATAAATCGGGACAATTATTCTTCCTTGCTTGAGAATAATAGTCTAGATATCTCATCATTGATGTTTGACCTTCTGAGGGAAGATGCTCTTCCAGAGCTCACAAATGTGAGTGGAATAATGTCCCAGATGATTCAATTTATATCATAACAATGTTTTTCTGTGCAGGCTGATATCATATGATTGTTATGGAGATTGTATGTCTCTAGATAGTAGATGTATGCTACTGTGGTGGATCTGTTCCACTGATTGTGACTATACGTCACTGATCAAGTATATGTGTGTTACTTGGTGTGGTAGTGTACCACTGGATTGTAGTTGTGTACTACTATGAATAGACACAGTTGTGCTCTATTGAATGATATTGTTCTGATTTCCTTGAAGACTATCATCAGTGTTGGAAATGATTATAAGCTAGATGGATGATCAATGGGCAGAGATTTCCCAGACAGAAAATGGTCCAGGAAATTTATTCTTCTAGGACATATGTCCAGATTAGAATAATCGTTCTTGTGTCACTCTATGGAGTGAGTGAGTTATCCAGCATCTTGTTTGATTACTCAGATGGAGTATGGTTTCGAGAGATGATGCAGTTGATGACATAGTGATGATGTTACGCATGATCTAATCATGAGATAGTCTATACGACTATGTTGATGCTACCAGGTGAATGGTATGTTTATGCTCAAGACCATTACCTTCAATACCTCCCTAGCTAGGAGGGAGTGTTGATATTATGGTAGTTGCGAGAGGTATTTACCTCCACATGTAAACCTAACGAGAATAGAATATTTTGGGAAGCAAGAAGAAACCCTAATTGATTGGTTAATAACCCTAAAAGACAAGTCGACTCAAAGGAATGACTTCTATTAGGTTATTAGCCTCCAACAGAAGAAGTCGACTAAAGGAAATAATATATACTAAAGAATTAGTACCCATAATGAGAATTCGGCCCAGGCAGTTTGCCAGATTTAGTATAAATACAGGAGGCCAGTCTTCATTCTGGCAGGTATTCTCAGAATTGCAGAAGAAACACTTGTGCGCACTACAATTGTCAAGTTTGTGTGTAAGTTCGAAGGAGAGTTGTCGTTGCAGCTGCTGCAACTAGCAGATTTCGGCTTTGGCTTGGACTATCTCTTGGTTATGGTTTGGACGCTCTGATCAGCTCTTGCTTGGTGCCCTATCCTTGGAGAAAGGTGTTCCACCCTTTGTTTGGCTATCTAGCCTAGGGTTTTCTTCTGGAATGATTCTTTGTCAAGGTTAAGGTGCTCGGAGGGTGGCTTCGGCCTATGGTTGGGTGACAATAGTGATATTGTCTATGGTAAAACGAGCACAATCCATCATATTCTAACATTAACTACACTAAAACCTTTGTCCCATTGCAAAGATGAAATTTTCTCAACTGATTCTTTCACTTGTAGCTTGCTTTGGATGGGAGGTACATCAGATGGATGTCAAATGGATGTCAAGAGTGATTTCTTACAATGGTGTTTTCACTATATATATTTATATGGAGCAACCCTCAGGCTTTGAGAAGGATTATAGTCTTTTATATCAACTAAAGAATTTTTTATATGGTTTGAAACAAGTCCACGAGCAATGGTATGAAAAGATTGACTGATTCTTCCTCAATCTTGGTTTCAAACATTGTGAATCAAAGCACAATATTTATATTTTACATGTAAATAATGATACTTTAATTGTTGCATTATATGTTGATGATTTAATCATTACTAGAAGTAAAATCGATCTAATTTTTGGTTTGAAGAAACATTTAGCAGTTACATTCAAAATGATTGACCTTGGTTTGTTGCATTTATTTATGGGAATCCAAGTCTTACAAATGGATGATGACATCTTTCTTTCTCAACCTAAATATGTCGTGTATCTATTACAAAAATTCAAAATGGAAAATTGCAAACCATGTGCTACACCTTACTAGTTAGGAGTAAAGCTAACTAAAGAGTGTGATTCTCCAAAAGTCAATGCTACTCTCTATAGGGAACTTGTTGGTACCCTCATTTCTTTGATTCATGGTTGACCTACTATTTATTTTGTTGTTAGTGTGGTGTCTAGGTTCATGCAAGATCTGAGGGAGAACCACTTGAAGGCTACAAAGAGGATTGTTCGCTATATCAAAGGCACTTATCAGTTTGTTATAAAGTATCACAGTAAAAGTATGTACCTATTAATTGGTTATAACAATTCATACCAACTTGGATTAGGATGGAGATGACAAGAATTCAAATTCTAGCTTTGAGTTTCATCTAGCTCTTGACCCATAGTTTGGTATTGTAAAAAGTAGAGGACGTCCTCTCTCTTTTGACCACAAAAGAATAATATAGAGGCATAGTTAATGCTAGCACACAGGTAGTGTGGATTCACAACCTAACAAGTAAGCTTGAATTTTCCTTTGGGAATTGACTATAGTGTATTGTGACAATCAAAGTGCATTACAAGTAGGTGAGAACCCTATTACTTATAGTAAGATTAAGCATGTGGAGTTTCATGTTCATTATTTGAGGCAATTGTTGTAGGATATTTTTTTTTCTCTTGTTTGTAGTAGGATAAATTATTAGATCATTGATGTTGGCACAGGGGCAGACCCAGGGTTCAACGCACCAACAAAACTCTAACTACCGACCCGTTTGGCAACACCTGCGGAGCAGGTGAAGTCTCACCCGAGGTAGAAACGGGGGGGGGTTACATGACGTAGGTGTCTGTAACTGAGCTGAGACACAGATTTGTGATAACAACACGTCGCAGAGTATTATAGTAACCATTTAGCACATAGCACTGAGTTAGACCTAACATTCATTTATCTTTAACACAAGTAAAGCACTAAGCATCAACATATCTATCTATCATTCATAATAACCAAAGCATTGAGCAGATTCATAACATTAACAACACAGCACAGAGAAAACCAAAGACACAAGATATGTGTGGTTCACCCCAGTGTGGGGCTACGTCCACCAACCGCTTCACCTTCTTTATTATTCATCAATCTCTTACATTCAGTGACTCATGTGCACTAAGCCACAGAGTTGAGCTTCACATAGGACAGGAGATCTGCGCACTAAGCACCGGATCCTCCTTCCAAAGTCTAGGTCAAGGCACAGAGCCAATTCTCTATCAAGCACATAGCCTTACTCACATACATTCCTTGGCACAAAGTCATTCAAGCTACTTTCACTTAGCCACTTCCCACTACTCTTCTACAATACATTCTTACTTATTTATACTTTTTCAATCCCTTACAATAAGGCCTAATCATGGGTAAACCCCATGGGCCCATATCCCATAAATCCATTACAAAATCCCTAGAGAACCCCTTATTGGGTCTACATAGCCCACAAAATTGGTGAGATCCATGATCTCAGCTCTGCCTAGGCACTCCATCTTCGACCAACCTCTCAAAGTCCAAAAGTGGTCTAAACCTAACCAAGGTTTTCTCAAAACTTGGTCAAGTGCCAACAAGCCCCCAACACTCACCTGCGACTCATCTTGAGTCACTCAATTCTGGTCAATGTTGCTTCGAAGGCCTCGAGCTTAACTCGAGTTGTCTCGACTTGATGCTTTGCCTGAACCTCCTTCTCAGCGGGCTCCTGAATAATTTTCTTTGTAACATGCCCTTCCAGGCATTTTTCTACTAATGCAACCACTTGGTCCAATTGCGAGTCTTGTCCATTAATTTCTTCGAACACCTTGCAGGCTTCGTCCTGCACAGGCTGCAGCTTTTGTGTGACTTCCATTACTCTACCCTGGATGGTAGTAATTTTTTGTTGTACTGTGTGTTGCTCCTGGGATATTTTCATTCTTTCAACTGTGGTGAGAATCTTAATCCGTGCATGCACAAAGAATGCATGTTGTTGTGCCTCCTGTAATTGTGCTTCCATCTTTATTAGCTTTAGGTCCTCGGCGAGGCATTCATATGTTTGCGCGCTTCTATCACTCAGTTCTTTGCACTCCGAGGCGAGGTTTCTTATCCTTCCTACTACGAACTTAGCAGTTTCCTCCCTCTGGTTGTGCACCTCCTATGGGGTGCTCAACACTGCTTGAGCCTCCAACTCTGTTATCATGGCTTGAAGCTGTTGGATGGTCTTAGCGAGCTTCACCACTTAAGCCTTGACCAACTCTTGTTCCTCCTGTGCCAAGCCTGGCATAGAGTGACATGCTTTACTCACTACCTCTTTAACTGTGGCCCGCTCTATGAGAAACTTCTCCTTTTCTCTCTGTAGCTGGGCTTTTTTCTCCTTGAGCATCGCCTGAAACTCTTCTCTCTCACTTTCATAGGTAGCCACACTGTACCTCGCTACTCGTAATTGTTCTAAGGCTTCATATTTCTCTTGTTTCAAGGCTTTTGTATCCTTCTCCTTCTCTTCCTGTATTTTCTGAAGTCGAGTTTCTGTCACATCTGCAAGTCTTCTCAATTGGGCTAGTTCATCCCCGACCAATTCTACAATATGTGATGAGGAGGGAGAAGTAGGTACTACGCGGACCAAACAAATAGCTTGTTGTACTTACTTTAATTCCTTCTAAATCCATCCACATGGCTCTTCTTGCTTCACTCCATATCTCTACAAGATATCCTTGGAGCCGTCCTCCATAGCTCCACGGACTAAACTGATATCATCCTCCATGAGTGTTGCTTCTAACTGGGGATTACTAGCGCACATCTTCTTTCTTGTTGAAGGTTTTTGTGGAGAAACCTTCCTCTTCTCTGGTGTGACTGTCCCAGTAGGGGGGTATTCCAGCGGTGTAGCTCCACCTCCTCCTTGCTCATCTCCTCATCCTTGTCCATATGCTTCATCTCCTCCTCCTCCTAGCGAGCTAGATCCATTTTCTTCAGAGGTGTTGTCCTCCTCATCAGTTTCTACATCATGAAATTCTTCCTACTTCTTCTTCTTCTTCGTCCCACTGGACTGTCCGACATGCTCAACTCGGGTGACCATGGGGCTTCCTATGGTGTCAATGTCGGAGAGTTTTGCATCGGCGACAGGTGCCAGAAATTCCTTCGGCCACTCCTTTGTACTCTACTCCATGTCTTCATCTATCAATTTGTAGTATGACTGTAGCTCTTCCTTGTTCTCATCTCTGGGTGCAGTGATATAGATGAAATGTGGATCTGCGCAGAACTTGGCTATTGGTCTATACTAGTGTAGGGTGTGCGGTGTCATATGTGGAAATGACTCGATGGAAACCTTTAGTTGCTGATAATATGCATGAAACACAGTATTCGACTGTCACTGCTTTGTCATGTCATTGGTGTACCACAAGGTAGAAAACCTAGTGGCCAATGAATCTAATGGTTTGATCTCCGGAAAGGTGGCTCCTTCAGGCATTTTCCAAGCGACAAATGCGATCAAAATGATCAACGAGCTGAAGTGGAATTCATATCCCAAATCCTGAGCTTCGCGACAATATTTCTCTAGTTCATTGACGAGGTAGCTCACCCAATTCATCTTCATGCCCTCCACACATTTTCCTGCGAGGTCCACCACGAACTTGGTGACTTGTGTAGGGTGGTTCTTCCTTATGATCTTGCCATCTATGAGTTGGCACGCAAGGCGCATTGCGCCATCTTGGATAGAGGTTACCTTATAACCTCGCTTTCCTTTTTCGACTTCGTCGTAAGCTTCCTTTATGCGTTGTGCCAGGGAGCGATCTGAGGCCTTCCCTGGATAAAATTGTTGAGGGTCAGGTCCCTTCATGCTTAAGCCTATAATCTGTTGGATCAACGTCGGATCCACAGTAATCCTCCGGTCGAGCCACAGGCATCCACCATGATAGCACAACAAGAGGAGTTTAACGCAGGCGTTAACCTCCTGGTGACGGCCAAAATGGGGAATATTCATCACATTTAGCACGGTGGATTGCGCCAGTCCATTAATCCATGGATGGGAGATGAGGCAAGGCTTCTTCCCAAATGACTTTTTCAAGTAGCGGTGGAGCGCTAGCATAGCATAGTTCTTCCTATCTCCTAGATTGAAGTCATTGTTCTTCAACAGCAAGAACTGTCCTAACTGACTCTCGACTACGCATATTCCTTTTGGAATGTACGGGGTGAATAGAGTGTACTCATAATCTCATGGGATATTGTCATAATTAGTTGTGCCATCCAAAGGTGGAATGTACTATGGTAGGATCGACGGGATCTGCTTCGCATTAGCCAAATCGCCACGATGCTTACTTCGTTGATCAGTCGCGGGGTTAACACAGCCAGAACGACGTCCAGTCAAAGGAGAAGCCTGCAATCCCCTAGTCGATGATGTCTGGACACCTTCAGATAACGGTTTGTCAGCCATTAGCTTCTTGAGGACCTCCTCGGAAAAATTCTCTAATTCACTAGGTTCACCCGACATTCTCACTTTTAAATAGACAGGTCGGGGTAGACGAATGGAAAGGCAGGGTAGACAACGAGTGGCAAGGTCTAGCTTCAGATAACACAAATTGACGCTTAAACAATTCTCTATTAGATCAATTAATCATGTTTAGCGAAAATTGGTCTCGGCGCAGCGACCAACAAGTTAAATAAGCGGGGCCTCGTAACAGATTCTTCCAACGGCCAAGAGATGCCTCCATCAATGTAAATCTATTCGTTATGGGGCGGTCTCAACATCCCAAAAGCGGTCAATTAGCCCATAAATGTGTTTTCTAACCGTTTCGGAGCGTCTTTCTAACGGTCGGGGCGCCTCCAATGGTCATATAGCTTCGCCAGGGCAAAGTCCCATTCTGCGCGGTCCTGTTGTTCCGGTGAGGTTCAAATCTTGTGAACCTTCCTCCTACGAGGTTCTAGTCTGCGAAGTCTTCCATATGTTCTCTGTAGATTCTTGCAGCTTTTCCAACTTAGCTTTATTTTCATTGAGATTCCTTGCTTTCTTTCATGTGATCTGAGTCTCTCTAAATGTTTCTGGAATCCTCTTTCCAGTCTTATTCTTATCTTCCTTTAGCGCAGTGACTTTGTACTATTGATGTGCCTTCAAAGGGTATGAAGTTAATATCCTTTCTCTTAATACTTCCTGAGTGGGTATTCTTCTTTCTTGCATGGATAGGTCCTTCAAACCTTCTTGCATTCTTTCAACCTTGACAGCTAATTCTCTTGCCTTTTGTTCCTCTTGTGTTGTTACTGTGTTTTGTTTCTTCGACTTATCCTCTCGTTCTTCTATTAGTCGGTCTATTTTTCAGGGTATGAAATCCCTTAGTTCTTGCTTTTTCTTTTCTATAGCTTCTTCCTCTGCTTTCCTTCTGATCTGATCCCTCTCAATCCAAGTCTTACCTAACAAAAGTGGGAAAGGGGCGTTGTTCTCGACAAACTTAATGACTTCAAACTCATCTTCAGTCAATGTTCCATGAATAATAATATGTACATTAGTAACTCTTCCACATAGGGTTATCATCTTTTCTTTAAACAAGCCTATCCTTCCCAATGAAGGTACCACAGTAAGCTTTCCCAAAATTTCCCAAGTGTCTTATGTCATAATATTCACTTGTGTTTCTTCATCCAAGACACAGTCTATGTCGAAGTCTTATATTCTTTCATTTATGCATTGTTTTACTTTCGGGATCTCTGGTAAACTGACATCTTTGTGAGCATCCATCATTTCTTTCAACTGTAATAACATAGTCTGAGCTTTCTCTGATTCTTTCTCTTTATGATTCTCTAACATGTTCTTAGTCTCTTGACTTCCTTCATAGTTTTCTTGTCTGATGTTCATTCGTTCAACTTTATCAATCATCCTTGGACAATCCTCAACCTCATGACCAACAATCTTACAACAAAGACAAATAGAACCCGTGCCAGGGCATTCCTTAGCAAGATGTCCTGGTCTTCTGCAATTATAACACAAAGTTAATCCTCTTTTTCTCTTATATGTTCCCCAACCTCTTATGTACTGTGCACTAGGATCACAGTGTTGGACCTGCAATCTACAAAAAATATTTCTAGGTTACTGCATCCACTAATTAGTCCAAAAATTCTTTATATGCATAGGAATAACATATCTTTCTTTATTTCCATTAAATTTACTCAAGTCTTCTCTTTCTTCCAACTGCGCCCTAGCCTTCAGACTAGGGCATGATCTATTAAACATACTTAAATTCATGCTTCTGAAACAAAAATTTCCACTTATCTTTCTCTTATCAAAGCACAAAGATTTACCTCTTTTCAGATCTTACCTCTTTCTTCAGATCGGATTTCTTTCTTAGCACAGAGCTTCGCAAGTCAAGTAGAGTATTGCGCACTTCAGCAGTAGATCTACGCACAGATCTTCTCTTTTCTTTACTTCAGTTTCCAACAATCACAGTTCCATGTCTCGACAACGGAACCATTTGTTGGAACAGGGGCAGACCCAGGGTTCAACGCTTCAACAATGCACCAACAAAACCCTAACTATCGTCCCTTTCGACAACACCTACAGAGTAGGCGAAGTCTCACTCGAGGTAGAAAAGGGGAGGGTTACAGGACATAGGTGTCTGTAACCGAGTTGGGACACATATCTGTGATAACAACACCTCACAGAGATTCTAGTAACACTTAGAGAGAGATATGCATTAGTTTTTAAACCTTAGTAACCTCGCAAAACATACCCAAAGATAGATTGGCGCAGTAACAATAAAGATTAGTCACTTCAACCATTTAGCACATAGCATTGAGTTAGATCTAACATTCATTTATCTTTAACACAAGTAAAGCACTAAGAATCAAAAGATCTATCTATCATACATAATAACCAAAGCACTGAGCATATTCATAACATAAACAACACAGCACAAAGAAAACCAAAGACACAAGATATACGTGGTTCACCCCAGTGTGGGGCTATGTCCACCAACCGCTTCGCCTTCTTTATTATTCGTCAATCTCTTACATTCAGTGACTCCTGTGCACTAAGCCACAGAGTCAAGCTTCGCATAGGACAAGAGATATGTGCATTGAGCACCAGATCCTCCTTCCAAAGTCTAGGTCAAGGCACAGAGCCAATTCTCTATCAAGCACAAAGCCTTACTCACATACATTCCTTGGCACAAAGTTGTTCAAGCTACTTGCACTTAGCCACTTCCCACTACTCTTCTACGATACATTCTTACTTATTTATACTTTTTCAATCCCTTACAATAAGGCCTAATCATGGGTAAACCCCATGGATCGACATCCCGTAAACCCATTACAAAAACCCTAGAGAACCCCTTATCGAGTTCACATAGCCAGCAAAATTGGTGAGATCCGCGATCTCAGCTCCGCTTGAGCGCTCCATCTTCGACCAGCCTGTCGAAGTCCAAAAGTGGTCCAAACCTGACCAAGGTTTCCTCAAAACTTGGTCAAGGGCCAACAATTGATATATTTATGAAGCCTTTAACATAAGCTAATCTTGTGAAACTTTGGGTTATGCTTGGGCTTAAAAAGGCTACAATTATAGGAGAATGTACACAAATAATTTCACTTCCTAAATCTTTAAAGAGTTTCCCTAATGAGAGGGTGTCAGAACAATAGGTTCATCACACCTCTAGATCTTATAGAGATAGTCATTTGAAAAGAAAGGGTCGACCAAAATCCATTGAGAAGTCGATTGGGCAATCGGTTGGTTGGTCGAGTCGACCAAGATAATTGATTAATGCACAGTTGAGGTAGAAAAGCAAGAGATTTAAGCACACCCTAGGCATTCAAAGTTGACTATGTCTTCCAATTTATAAAAAAATTAGTTATACTTTGGGATATATACAAATGATCTTATAGATAAGTTTGTTATGAACTTTTATGAACTTTTTTTTGTTATCAATTGTATGTTGAGTTATGCTCATTTGTGCTTCAATGTTTTAATGGTGTCTTTAAATACCACCTCTTCTTGGAATTCATAACTCCTCACTTTTGTAAATTCCATGGTTAGCATCAATATATAGTGATATCTCATATCAATTTAGCAAGTAGTGGGTCTTTGTATGAACAAGTGGTATCATCAAGTGCTACAAGAGTTCTTTATCATTAAGTGTGAGCTTTTGTTTTAGCCTAGAGTCCTATGTTTTATCCAAATGAGTTATATCTTATGGAATTATTGCTCTTGGAGACAAGAGGATTGAGAGTAGCTTCTCACTAAGTGAGCAACTAAATTGTTGAAGTAGTGATTGCATCACTAAAGGTGGGCAATTGGGAGGTGGTTTGGCTTTCACTGCAATTGTGAACATCGATCTAGGTGTTTTGTTTTAGTGGGATAAATTATGAAGTTGTGAAGATATCCATTGAATTTGGTTTGTATCATAAAGAGATGGATTGGCAACAAATATGGAAACTGAGAAGTTACAAGGAAAAACTTCAACTTATGGAATTTGAAGATGGGATATGTATTTATTAAGAGGGAGCTCTCAATTGTGTTGAGTGTGGAGAGGCTCAATGCTATAAAGAAATAATAATGGGATTGAATGGACAAGAAGGAAAGGGATTTTGTTTATGTGAGTCATCTTTGATTTAGTGCTCTTGAATGTTTCAAGAACAGTTACAATGAAGGAGCTTTTGAAGAAACTTGGAACCTTGTATGAGGAAAAGTTCATAGTCAACACATTGTTTCTTTGAAACAGGTTGTATGCTTGTAAGATAATGAACGATGATATAGTGGCAAATCACCTCAATTCCTTCAAAACATTGGTTTGACAACTCTTGGTTATTGTAGATGACATCAAGAAGGAAGATCAATGCACAACAATGTTGTGCAATGAACCATA
>ML832925.1:89895-118924 GCA_009831015.1 Picea engelmannii
GACGAACAAGTCAGTTTTGAAATTCCGACGAACAGGTCAGTTTTGAAATTCCTACTCTGTTTTGACTGACAGTTCAGTTTTTGAAATTCATACCATGAACCATGCTGTATAATATAACCCACACACAGGGTTTGTGGGGCACAGGGTGGAAAATTGAAATCAATATTACATCCTTGTCAAAAAGAACATCTCGGCTCCACAAACTCATGCTTCAATACATCGCAAAATCGTTCAATCCCTGCATTCCAGGGATATTCGTTCCTATTTCGATAACATTCGTGACGTCTGAAGTTCTGTTTCATATGTCATATAGGCCAAATAACGAAAGTCCAAAGATAAATGGCTTTTTTACATGCCACGCCTGTCTCCCGTGACTTGGCCATATGCAATGCATATTTGACCGCGTAAGATTTTCAATCAATTTGACCTATTTTAATCACCGGCCTAGTAACTAAGGTATCGGTCGAACCGATGAACACGCTAGTAACGCGCAATCCAGATAAGGATTGGCGAAATATTAGTGAACAAACTCTTACGTGTTTGACCTGCGGATCTGGACTTTGATACAATTCTGTAATGACGTAGATTTAAATTATTGTGGAAAAATGGTCAATTCTAAAATTGTTTGAAATTTCAGAAGTGACACAAGTAAATAGAAATCATACACGCTATCCATTGTTTGAATATAATAATAAGGTATAAAGTACAGGTAGGACAGGTTGGAACCATGAAATTTCAACCTAAATTACCTGTGACTTCGAATTTTATTAATAAGTAGAAAGTGCAGGTTGGAAACATGAAATTTCAATTTTATCTGTTATTTTCAATGTTAAATGATGGATAATTTTTGTTTATTAGGTGAATATTAAGCACTTTGTTATTATGCAGCCTTGAATGTTGTGTGTTTGAAAGTAGATATGTGTAATTCAAATTCATTGGTACATACCTACTCTCAAACCACATTCAATACCGCATAGCAAGATGGGTATTGATAGTGGAAAATATAAAAGTAGTACTAGATTGGGATTTGATAGTCAAGATAAGAAGGTAGACAATTGATTTGTGAACCTTAAGCAGTTTGGGATACCTTGCCATTATATTCTGTTATTTTGATAATAAAAAAATTATAATTTAATTATAAAACTGAAATTTTCACATCTGCAAATTGTAATCTTAAACTACTTATATCTAAATATTCAAAATTACAATTCAATCAATACAACTTTCCATTTCAACCATTCTTCATCTACCAACTCATATAAGAACATTTGAGTGACCGTTCCTTAATGACCTTAAATTCAGATCGCACACACGTCATCCTTAATGACCTTGAATTCAGATCGCCCACATCTTTAGGACAAAGATATTCAACACATCCAATAGTTGAGAAGATCACGGCAGATACATAACTCTTTAAAAAGTGTGATCAGGGTTCTGGGTTGTATGCAGAAGTTGTGGAGCCCCGTTCCACCATGGAAGTGCTTAAAATCAATAGAGCAAGCCAAAAATGTCAGATTTGAGTTGGACACATCTGCCCCTGCTAGGAGGGCTGAATACACTGAACGTTGAGGGTTAGGTTGGTCTTTACAGGGTACTAGGAGGGCTGAATACACTGAACGTTGAGGGTTAGGTTGGTCTTTACAGGGTAGAGCTGGGTGTTCATCACAAGAAAAGTTGTTGACGGTCTGTGTAGATTATCTCAATTACAATTACAGTGATATATTAAGATAATTTAATGATGATTAAGTGCATTGAAACCAAATTTCACATGTTTTATTAAGTTAAAGAAAGTACTAAAAATAAAAATAAAAAATATTAATAATTTGGAGTACATTGTTTCTGGAGTAATAAAGTACTAAAAATAAAAATAAAAAATATTATTAATTTGGAGTACATTGTTTCTAGAGTAATAAAGTACTAAAAATAAAAATAAAAAATATTATTAATTTGGAGTACATTGTTCTTGGAGTATGATCACTAGTAAGATATGTCAGCTTATATTCACTTATACTAGTTAGTAATAATTATTCCATTATTGACTAAGAATATGATCACTAGTAGGATATGTCAGCTTATATTCACTTATACCAGTTAGTAATAATTATTCTATTATTGACTAAGAATATGATCACTAGTAAGATATGTCAACTTATATTCACTTATACCAGTTAGTAATAATTATTCCATTATTGAGTAAGAATATGATCACTCTAGTAGGATATGTCAGTTTATATTCACTTATACCAGTTAGTAATAATTATTCCATTATTGACTAAGAATATGATCACTAGTAGGATATGTCAGCTTATATTCACTTATACCACCAGTTAGTAATAATTACTCCATTATTGATTAAGAATATGATCACTCGTAGGATATGTAAGCTTATATTCACTTATATCAGTTAATAATAATTATTCCATTATTGACTAAGAATATGATCACTAGTAGGATATTTCAGCTTATATTCACTCATATCATTTAATAATAATTATTCCATTATTGATTAAGAACCGAATAAAAGAGTGAAAAACTTACAAACAAATTTAACATTATAATAACATATTTAATGATATACATCACATTTCACTACCACTGCTCTGGTTGACAACTTAATGGATTAGATAAGAATAATTAAAAACTTACAAACAAATTGAACGATATAATAACATATGTAGTGATGTACATCACAGTTCAGTACCATTACTAGTTGACAACTTAATGAATTATGATATGAATAATTGAAAACTTACAAACAAATTGAACGATATAATAACATATCTAGTGGTGTACATCACGCTTCACTACGGGTGCATATGCTTCGCCTGCAACATTAGATAATTGGACAAACAGTATATCCACATTTGACAATAACAAAGCTTATATATCCACATGCATTGGGCAGGTGATGTAGATGAGAGAGGGTCCTGCCACTGTTTCATGGTTGTTGGGGGATTGTTTAATGAACCAGTAAGAAACAATTCACCATTCTCTTTTCCAACATAGAACCACAGTGTGTGCCAGATTGCTATGCTACAAAAGAGTTGGTGTCGTTGTGGAAATTGCTTGTAGATATTGAAAATGTGACAGGATTATATTGTTTCATATTACATCAAGCACATTGAAGTGCAATATCACTTTGCTCCAGAAGATGTTGGAAAACCTAATAGTGAGTCTATGAGACACTTTGAATGTAAGCAAGTAATATTTAAGAAGTGTAGTATTTATATCATGGTCTATAGAGCATAGTTATTAAATTTGGAAGGCTGAATAATCAATTTTATTAAAAATTTTACAATATGTTTCACTGTAAACATTTTAACCGTTAAATAAATTGGAGATTATAAATTTTTTTACACAAATATTAAATTGTTTTTAGTATATTATTAACAATGAAATAGTACGTGCATATTTATACATTAAGCTTTGGTTTAAGATAGATAATATATTTTAACCACACTAATAAACTAGTTATAAACTAGTTGAAAGAATATCTCAACCACACATAAATATAGGAGCCTAAGTTGGATATCTCTAGCGACCAACTAGATCTACACCAACCTCCTAAACAGTAGGAACAAATATTACAATATCAAATACATGAGCAAATTACAATCATGAAGAATCTCACATTAAGCACAAAACAGGTAGGAGCTAATCACTCCAAAAACCCCTCTTAACCATTACTTGTATGGATATCTGTGAAGTAAAGTATTCATTAGCATCTCTAATTATTTTGAAATATTGCAAGCTATGAACTCCATCAAGTTGCTTAGTGACCCTTTCAAGCTATAAACTCCATCAAGTTACCTAGTGACCCTGGTAAAGGTGTATCTCCTGAGTTGAATTCCCAAGTTATAGTATTCCACATCCTCAAACTCTCGAATCACAAATCTCCCAAAATCAATAACCGGACAACAATCGAACCACCCGAACAATTAAACGGACCAATTTTCGAATTTCAGTATTAAATGGCCTGCCTTCGTTGAATTTGGTAACTATGCTATACATTGTGGGATGTGCAATGCCTCCACATATATACTAGGATAAATCCTCACTAAAACTTGTACTGCTAAGTGTATGTATATGATTTACAGGAAAGATCCTCATTAAATACTGTATTGCTGCGTGTATATCACTTAACTTAAGTGAATAAAAGGGTTTTTTTTATAAAGAAAGATAATTTTCAATACTGTAGAGATCGTTTTGGAATGGCCAGTGTTTGGCTTTACTAGGATATAAGTTGGAGTTCACCTACTGTAGTCTAGATGATCTAGGCGTGGACAGTGTTTACTAATTGAAAACTTTTGGCTGAGTGGGAGTGTTGAAGTTTATAGCCTCGACATTTCTAAGGAAGAATTTTCTCTAAGTGCTTGCTGCAGATTTATGGCATGTGGAAGCCCACTCGGCAATGGATCTTTGAGGACTGTGGCAGCGCTATTACAGACCTCCAATGTGCATTTGCAGATCTGCATGGTCAATCTGCTTGTTGCAGACCCGCAATGGACTGGTTGCAGGTTTCAGACACTATTGGGCTGGCTGCAGGCTTGTGGATCTGTAATGTTGGGCATGTGGACTGTTTTAGTCATGCATTGGAGTTTCTATTGCGCATCAATTACAGTGTCGTTTGTAGTTCCAGAAATTTCACTGTCATTAAGTGATGGGAGCGTTTTAGCTTGCACAGTACAACATTGTAATAGGGCTGCCACAATCCTCAAAGCTACATTGTGAAAAGATAGTGGTTTGGCATGTAATAAAGGTAGTAAGAGGGATAGGAATAGAATTTGACAGTTGAAGTTGAAAATTGAAAATATTTATTGTTTAAGATTTTTGGATATAAATTTTTTATATCCAACAGTTGAAGTAGTAGTTATGATTAATTGTGAAAATTTGTACACTTAAATATTCAACTATTAAAATTATAACTACTTCATTTTACTAATAAATCTATCCATATAATAAAAATTACTAATAAATCTATCTATATAATAATAAAAAATTATCAATACAAGATATACCATAACCCTGAATTCTGAAAACAAATTTCTTCTTACATTACTTCACAAATTTTTTGTTACATATCAGATAGAAACGCACATAGCACCAAAACTCGCAACTGCGCTGTATATGATTACAACCAAAACTCTCAGCATCTAATGGCTCCTATTTGTCATTGTAGTATGGATATAACTATTGTTTATATACACTGAAGGGCTTCAGTTGGACTAAATATCAGATTGAGCAGAAGTAGATATATATTGCCGAATAACAATATCCATCATCTAATTTGCAGGAGAAGAGGAGGCTCATCTCCTGTGGCATATACCACCTCCATGATATCGTACTTAGTATCTACAATGAGGGCTTCTAGGTATGCCTTGATCTTCGAGTGGTGATCAGAGTTGAAAATCCAAGCATAGGCCGGCCCTGCGTCATCCCAAACACCCAATCCCACTACCTTGTCTCCGTCCTGGGATTTAAAACACGTGTAAGAGCTTAATCCCTTTGCCTTTAGAAAAAACGACTTTAGCAATGCAAGGAAAGCGTAAGACAAGGAGGCTTGCTTCTCTGGCTCTGTCATTATCAATCTAATGGTCACAACATCCCCTCTCGAGATCTTGGCAGCAGGAAGCCCACATTTGGTTTCTCCACAATAAGTGTCGTACCAGTTGGCCATCAAAATGTTTGCTAATGGAGATATCATCTTGCCAAACGCTTCAACCTGAGAATTCATAAACAAAAATTATATTATAAAATAGAACCAGTTAGATTTCTTAATCTACTAAGAGCTTTTTGGAAATTATTAAATTTATTTTAAAAAGTTGGTACATCTGTGAAAACTTTCACTCTTAAAAAACTGCTAAACTTGTTTAGCTCTGAACCTTTTAAGTAAACATCAAAAATCATTCTATTAACTTTAGATTTTTGGCATTTTTATCAATTTTGTCAGAAATCTAACAAAATATTGTTGAATGATTGAGTTTATATAGTTCCAGTATCAGTAGGGTTTATAATTCCAGTAACCCACGAGGGTTTATAATTCCAGTGACCTGACCATTTTTAAGGGTAATAAATCCATTTATACATTAAAAATGCAATGCAATTTAGAAAAAACATAAGGATTTTATATCGAAAAACATGGTGTAAATGGTTGAACTAAGATATACACCTTAAGATATGAGGGAATATTGTTGGGACTCAGAGGGTTTCGATTTTGAAAGGAGTATCTCTCTGGATGTATCATAATTAATAAGACATTGCTAAGCCATTATTGTTAACAAGTCTATGCTGGTTAATCTAAAGCTGTAGGCTCTGAAATAAAACGGCTTTTAACTATAAATCTAAAGCTGTAGGATCTGAAATATTGCATACCGGTGGTAAACGGCTTTTAACTATAGATGGTACAAGGTTTAAGACTTTCTCTAGATCGGATCCGGTTGTCCACACTGCTCCCCATATCACCTGCAATAAAAATGAAAGGAAAGGAAAATCAAACTTCAGCAGAGAATGAATTTCATTATTTTTTCCCTCCTCGGTATCAGTAAATAGTTACCATATTTCCGTGCATGCTCTTGAGAATGAAGCTCTGCAGACAACCAGAGTTTTCGAACCAACTGGAAATGCATACAAGCAAATCCACAAGATCGTCTACGTTGGGGCAGCAAGGCTTCAATGTATAGAAACAGGTGGTTTTGTTGCCGGTGAAGAAGGGTATCACAGTAGGCATTTCTGTCCTTGCAGTCAGTTAATTGATGAATTAATCGTAATCTTTATTTCTGTTTCTGATCCCAATAACAAATCAATTTTTCATTTCCCCCAAGATGCAGATTTTCCAGACGCAAAACAATTAATCCACCGCGAACGACTGTTTATTCAAAAAAGCAACGCAGCCGCCCATGAAGGAGGCCAAGAGTTCATTAATTGATGAAGGGTAGGCAAGATTATAAATATTATGTCAAAGCACGCTGCCTGCAATCGCTGACTTTTGACCACAGTAACGAACGCGTGACGTGCGAGACAAGGAGGTATCTGTGGCCTTCTAGAGTCCTTGAATTATCCTGGTCAATGGCACCGACTATAATGCTGCATATTTCATCGGCTTTGCTGTCTATAATGAGGGCGAACGATATCCGCTATGGAGACTTTCTCGTAATGTGATAGCAGAGTTGCTGGAAGTTGGCCCAAGTAATAGCAAGGTACATTTGTAAGAGTTTTGGTAAAACACAATTAGTCGGAATTATGCATATTTGTAAGGTTTTAGTCTAATTGTTTTATGCTTTGGTTTTTGAGATATTTTCTGTTTATTTCTATCCTAAATTTTGTGAGATCTAGTAAATTTTATATAGATTTATGTTATTGAATTCTAATTAAAAAAAACTAAAACATAAATTTTATATAGATTTATGTTATTGAATTCTAATTAAAAAAACTAAAACATAAATTTTATATAGATTTATGTTATTGAATTTTAATTAAAAAAACTAAAACATAAATTTTATATAGATTTATGTTATTGAATTCTAATTAAAAAAACTAAAACATAGAATAAATAATAAAAATATCAGTTAAACAATGCCTATTTGTAAGAGTAAACAACGCCGATTTGTAAGAGTTTTTAACAAATTTATAACGATGGTTGTAATTTAACTAAAATTAACATGCTGCTCACTTTGAAGGTTAGGTTTCCATACCTATTGATGCCTATGGCTAAAAACGAATAGTTGAGCGAGTTTTTCGAGCTTTTTAAATATCTTTTTGAAACATTCTCTTCAGAAATATGTTCATTACCACAACATAAGATGAAACCTTTGACTATGAATTTTTTGGGAAGAAAATTCCATAAATATGTTCATTACCACAACATAAGATGAAACCTTTGACTATGAATTTTTTGGGAAGAAAATTCATATTGAGAGTGATTTTCATGTCGACTATCATCACCATTGGGTAGTTAACACCTTAGTCATAAAGGTGATCGAAATTTTAGATGACGAGCATTTTGAATGGGAGAAAGACTACCTAACATTATATGTTATAAAAATAGAAATATTAGAAGAGTAATAGTGGAATTTCTAACAAGAAGGTCTGCCCCTCTTCCGAATATTCAAGGAATCATTGACAAGATTGAGGTCGTAGGAAGGAGGTCACGAACTTGTTCAAGCCGATGAAAACCATTATATATAAAATGAGATCCGTAAAAAGACATTATCGCCAATACAAAGGTTTTTACAAGGTTGTAAGTAAGTCATATGGTTTGGGTTTGAGTTCGGCAATGATTAGGTTTGATTTGGGTTTGAATTTTCCAATAAGGTTCCGATGAGGTTGGGTTTTATATATTGAACCCTAATGAAATCTCAATATAATTTTCCTTCAAATTAGTTTTAAGGTTCGAATTTGGGCATGTATTCAAGTTTGTTTAGGTTCGGCGAACCTTGAAATTGGTCAAATTTCAAACCTCAAGCTTTAGGTTAAGCGAACCCTTTGACTTAAATTGTACGCTATTACTTTCGTTTTATATGAAAATTAAAGAAAAAATATTAGAAATAAGTGTCCATACACCTCATCATTGAGAGATCATTCCCTTGAAACCAAGTACCATGTATCTTTGAAATGTCCTTACACCTCAATGTTGAGAGATCATTCCCTTAAAACCAAGTACCATGTGTTTTTGAAAGACACCAAAATCCTTACAAGAAAAGATCACAATTATAAACATAGAATTTAAGAAACTCTGAGAAATTATTAAGTATCATAACAACTTTAATAATAATAATAATTTAAAAGGAAATAAAAAAAAAATGTTTAATATGATATATTGCCTCCATAATACACCAAATAAATAATATTTCAAAAAATACCAATTAATAAGCCCTCAATAATAATTGACCGATGAGAAAAAACTATATTCCCTAGCTTGAAGCAGGGACTAATAAGTGTCCATACACCTCATCATTGAGAGATCATTCCCTTAAAACCAAGTACCATGTATCTTTGAAGGAGACCAAAATCCTTACCAGAAAAGAGCACTATTATAAACGTGGAATTAGAGAAACTCTCGGAGATTATTAAGTATCTTAACAGCCTAAATAAGGGCGAAGGTTTCAAGATAACTAAGAAGTAGTTCTTTAATCAACAAACAAAGGGCTTGACATGAAATGATTTCAATAGATAGGTTTCTCTTTAATAACCAAAAAGCAATAATAATGATTAAATTAAATTAAGTTATAATATTAAAATAAATTAAATGATTAAATGATTTATTATTAATTTTAATCATTAATTTAGATACATTTAATTTTAATATAATTATATATTAATAGATATAATAATAGTATTTTTTATACTTGTAAAATTGATGATTAACTATTATTTATTTTAGATATTTAATTACCATTATTATAATATTAATTTTGAATTTTAATTTTAATGAATGTTTATTACAATATTGATTTTTCTAAGTTTTTAATGCACTCGATCATGGAGTATTCTTTTAAGGCACTTTGGCACTTTGTTATGTGAAGTTATTTATTTGAAATTTTCTATTAACCTTGTGTATAGTGTGAGGGGCCACTTTGACATACCTAAGATTTTATATATATATATATATATATATATATATATATATATATATATATATAATTTTTTAATTCATTAAAATTATATGGTGATTTAGGAATATCATTCTTAAAAAATTCCAATTGCAAAAATAAAATTGTATAGCAAATCAAATAATATATTACACTTACTAAGATTTGAGAAACAGAATTTAGTCTTAAAAGTTAAACAACACCACCACCATCTTAATCTACTAATAATATTCTTTCAATTTTACATTAGTTAAGAAATTATAAATAAATAAATAATTATAAATTATTTATAATTTCAAAAAATTATTAAATTCAATATATATTAAGAAATTATAAATAAATAAAAATTTATAAATTATTTATAATTTCAAAAAATTATTAAATTTAATATATATTGAAATTATGTTTTAACATAAAACTTGATGTTATATGTCAACATAATAATCAAATAACAAGGACTTAATAACAAAATTAATAATAATGATTAAACTTAATTAAGTTGTAATACTAAAATAAATTAATAATCAAACAAGTTTTCAATTAATTAATTATTCAATTTAATTAAGTTATAATATTAAAATAATTAATTAATTATTATTTTTTAGAAAGAGATTAAAAATTTTCAAAATACTTTTCCCATAAATACAAGTGAATCATAGACTCATAACTGAAGAAAACTAAGGTACTATGCGGCTGCCCAATAGGTCTGTCTTTGACCTCTTGTTGGGCTCTAAGTTTAGTCTTCAAAATTGTCCTTTGTTGTTGTTTTAGGACAACAAATAGTCAAGTACTTTTATGCTCATAATTTTGATGGTTAAGTGTTCTTTGAGGTACCCTTGCAAGTGTTTCTGAACCGTGGTTAGCACATGCAATATAACTCAAAACAAGTAACACTCGTCTAGATCTTTACAAATCTAAAATGTTGATCTACACAACTAAGCATGCATGAAAATGGGCACAGGTATTTTTGGTCAACATGACCCTGGCTAAAACCCCCCCGGGGGTAAACCAGTTTTGAGATGTATATAGAAGATCTCAAAGAAACATTTACAACAAGGAAAAAATAAACAAGTGAACCTTGTACAATAGCAACCACTCCTGGATGCTTTGGAGTCCCTTGAAGATGTGTTTTCTAGCCCATTGAAGTAAGGTGCCCTTTTCCTTGGTGCGCCCTTCTTCTCTTGCTAATCCCTTGGCCCTCTTTCCTTGTGCTTTCCTTTGCCTTTTCCTTTGCTTGTACCTTTCCCTTTGTATTTTCTTTTTCCCTTGGTCTTGCACCCTTTACACAAGAGTGCCTCCCTCCAAAGCTTGGTGTGCACTATGCTAAATTGTGCCCCTCCTCTAGCAAAAACTCCACAAGTGTGTGCACCCTCCTTCACCCTTGCGCCCTCCAATTCTCTAGAGTGCGCCTCTCCAAGTGAATGAGCCTTTTCCTCAAGATGGGAACCTCTCCCAAGCTAGATGCACCCCCACTCCTCTAGAATGCGCCTCTCCTCTAGCATGTGTGCCCCTCCTCTCTAGAATGTGCCTCACCTCAAGCTAGTGCCCAAGCCTCCATGAATGACCCTACATGTAAGCTAGCACCCAAGAAATGCTTCTCTTCAAACCATTGACCTCATGCACCCTCCTTTCCTCAAGAAATGCGCCCAAGAGATTTTCTTCTCCTCATCTCCTCTCAAATCTCTCAAGTGAAGAATGAATCTCATCCTTACCCTTTTCCCTCCTTTAGCCTCTCTTTGGCCAAACCCTAAAATATCAATGACCTAGATCCAATCTAGCCATGTCTAATCAATGGGTGGGATTTAATCCAAAAATCTCACTTAGGAAACCCACTTTCCCAAGTTTCCCTAGTTTGTCTCATGTCCTTTAATTCACCCACAAAGTGAATTAAATGTCACTTTAATAACTTAAGTGGAATATTTCACTTTTGACTTAAGCTCCTAAGTCAACGTGAAATTAGAACATAAAGTAAAGTAATAAGGGTAATAGTCTTCCCCTTTGTGTTTAGAGACTCACAAACACAAGGGGACTACTTTCCAAGGTATCCAAATCTCAAGACTCCCTCTTATCGAGGAAAGCGTCATTCACCCCCCAATCGCATCCATGTAGTGGACATGGTTGTCTGCTAGAAAATACTCGATGAGTATGGTTGTACCCTGATCATCACAAGTGGTCTCTGACACAAATATGCTCGACGTGCGTGATCTATGGATGGCAGTGCATCTCCATTTATCCAAGATCACCTAGATCCTGGTATTACACCAACGATCTCAACCTTGGCATCTCACCAAGGATTTTTACCTCCTGGCATCTCACCAAAGGTCTCTACTCTTGGCATCTCACCAAGAGTCACATCTCTTGGCATCTCACCAATAGTCTCCCTCTTGGCCTCTCTCTGTTATAACCCTAAATTGCACCACACATGCTTACCTGGCATCAGGCCAACTCATATCCCTTCTTTGCCAAAGCACTGTTGAACAACTCTTTCAAAATCCTCTTTTATAAAGGCCCACGCGCCCTAATCCATTACTGCACGCATGTACACGTTGGCTGACCTAAAACATCCTGTGTGAACCGACAAAAGCATGAAAAAAGGAAAGTTGTCGACGGAACAAAAAGCTATGGGTGAGTTAACTGAAACTCTCGGCCATGCATGGCCGAGGATTCATCCAAATACCTAGCTCCTTCTAGCCTATAAAAGAAAGGGTATGGGTCCCATTTGGACGAAGAAAAATATAGCAAAGAAACTCTGCCCATTTACGTATTTCCATTGTCCCAACCCTTTAACCTTTCCTTATGCCAAAGGAGATTCAAAGCAAAGTAGTTGGAGGACAGAAGAAGAGGAGCCCAGGATCAGGTTCAAGGAGCGGTGGCCAGTCTCAGCTTTTGTAAGTTTACTCATTCTAAGTAATAAATAAAATGCTTTTCCCGTCCCAATTCATGAACTGTTTATAGTTTGATTAGTTTATGTTTGGATTTCTAACCCGTTAGTATATAAGTAGTATGCATGCATAGTTGTTGTTTGTCTTGGATGCAGGTCAGCTATGGAAGGAGTATTGCGAACAAGGAATCAAGCACAACGGAGGATCGACATCAAATGTCGGGAATGAGGTAGGTTGATCTTTCCATGCATTTACTAAGAAAAGGGGATTTAAATCTAGGGATGAAGGTAGAAAGTAATTTCTATTCGGTCATATTTGCATGCAAAGTCTGAACTCTATTTGCTATTCCGTAGGGAGATTTTCCCAACAACAGAATTGGCGACCATACTGGGGACACTCTCTAGGGTTCTTGGAATTTTCTTTAGTTTTTGGGTAGTTTAAAGACTAGTTTTTCTTGCCTATCTTTTCTTTTTAGTTTTTGTAAGGTTTGAGCTAGAAGGGAGTCTGGTTTTCCATACCAGCTTTCCTTGTCTTTTGCTTGACTGTGTTTTTTGGGACCCATAGAGGTACACACGGCCTGCACAAGGTCTGCACGCGTGTACCCATGCCCTACGCTCTTACAGCCTACGTGTGAACGCTAGCTGTAGAGGTAGCAGTAGCGTGTAGAGTTCAGAGGACTTCAAAGGCAGTCATCCTCTTCCCTGTCAGAATCACACATTCTCAGGGGGTTTTATTGAATTATGTCTGAGTCTTGTTTGCTAGCAGTCCTATCTCAGATTGTTTTGGCTTTATCATTTTTTCCTTACATTATTTGTTTTTTTATTAGAAAGAGTATCCAAGCCTTCAAGGGATCCTGGTTATCAATATCAGTGGTCTCTTCCTAGTTTGGTCTGTCTGTTTTCATTTTTTCTCAAAGTTTAGATATACACGCGGCCTGTACAAGATCAGCCCGCGTGTACATGCCCTCTGCCTCTGTTCAGCGTGCGTTTTCATGCGTGTTGTTTGAGTAACAGTCGCGTGCTTTTACATGCTACTTTTTGTTAAGGGTAAGGCAGTCATCCTCTCCCTTGATAAGAAGTATTCCTCTCAGGGGTTTGAATCTCTGTTTGAACAGTCAGTAGCTTAGGATTAATTTTACTCTTAGCTTACTTTTTCTCATAGAAATAAAATAATTTTAAAGGTTTTTAGACAAGTGTGAGAGTCATTGTTTTTAGAATTGCTAGTGTGTGATTTTCGACCTGATTCTTTGCGATCTGCAATTTAGGCCAGAATTGTTTTTCTTGGTTTTTTGCTTGTCAGTATTTTCCCTTTCTTGCTTTACTAGCATTTAAATAAAAAATAAAAAAATCTCTTTTTATTTTCTCATTTGGTTGAAGAGTGTGTTTCTGCATCATTAGCTAGGTAAAAGTCTTTTATTTCATAAGTTTTTGCAGTTCACTTAGATCATAAGTAGCTCGTAGTCCAGTGAAATTATTTTGAGTTTGTTGTCCAAAATCTTAGAAAAGTTTAAAAAATATACATACACACACACACACACACATATATATATATATATATATATATATATATTGAAAAGTTGTTGAAATTTTGCATTCAGTAAAAGTTTTGTTTCCAACTTTTTCATTCATTTTTTGCTTTCGTCTTTTACACATCATCAGTTTCACCCTCGTACCCTTTGATGTAAGACAAAGCCATAAAAGTAACGCTAAATTTAAAATCTACTAGACTTTTATGTTTATAGGGTTCACAAACTAGTTCAGGACTAGGGCCTTGGATTAGGTTGGAGAGGAAACTCTTCAAGGCCATTTTAAATCAAACATTGGAATCTGAGATAGGGAGTGTCTAAGTCCAGTGTCATGAAAGTTATCTTGGACCCCCCTCTAACACAAGGGATAAACATAAGGTCGCGTGCGAAAAGTAGCGGAGATAACCCCTCCAAAGCTGGACCAATCGTAGTGGAGAACACATATAGAGGGCTTGTTTTGGGATTCTGTCATTTGCATTTTCCACGGGGCTTCGTGGATCTCGAATCCATTCAAGGTCCTCAGTTGTCTTCCAGACCATTTACTCTCGATACCCTTGACAGGTTTCGGGCTCGATACCCTACTCATTGTGGTCTACCCGACTTTCGATTGTACCCGCCTGGTGATTGTTCGTGTGTTGGCAACCTAGTTGCCAATCTTTGTTAGGGACATACATAGGTGACTGTGGGGGTATACCGCGATACCTAGGACAGACATCGGGCCATGCTTTGCAGAGTATACCCAGAGGGTGCTTTTGTGTTCGAGTTTCACTTGCACCGATAAGTTGCTCTAGTGTTGGTTGTTGTAACTGTTCTTCCAATTAATTTAGTGTTTGCTTGTCTTATCTTCTAGGGACTTTTTTTTTGTAGTGTGTTTTACTTTTGACCGTTTAGACTACCTTAGAGTGTCTTGGATCTTCTCACACAATGGAGGATCCCGAGAACCGTCGGTCACAAAGGCTTCTTGGCCTGTCCCCGGTTACACTGTAGCCACCCCCGCCACCATTAAGGCGAAAGCTAGACCAACAAGGGTCTTTTGATGCGACCGGGTTACAAACCATTATGCCTGAACAACCCTCGGAGGAATCGACCATTTTGGACCTTGAAGCAACCGCTCTTGGCTCGGTTGAAACCCCAACCACTAATTTCTTGGCACCTTTCATTGTACCAATTATATTTTACGAGCGTCAAACAGTGTCGCACACAGTAATGGAAACAAATGTTGTTACTCCTTCTGGGAATTCTTCAATTCCCACCACGGTTGCCACCACAGGAGAGTTGTCATCTCCTAACCTACCGTCGTCGGTCCGAGCCACCATGGTCTCAACCGCAACTACTTCGTACAGTGGTCTGAACCCGTCTTTGGCGGCGGACACAACCCCTTTCACACCTAGTGCGATAGGCCCTCCGTTCTCATACGGTATGCCTAGTTCGGGTACAAGTCCTGTACTTTCCTACTCCACTTTACAGACTTTGGGTCTAGGGGCAGGGAGCTCTAGTGCTCCTCTGCAAGGTCACATGGGGGGCACTCCTGTCCCTTTTAACACTTTTCCTTATGGAGGAGGTCAAATCCCTCCTTCGTCCCTTTCACTCGGTGGTTTGCTTCAGCAATCCACCGGGCAACCTACACACAATAGTTTATTTGGAGCGGGGAGTTAAGGACTACCTTCGCATAGTATGCTGGTAGGTTCGACACCATTTTCTTGGAATGGAACGTTTGGTAACAATACCTTATCGTCTGTCGCTTTCCCGACTGGGGGCAACCCCATTTTTGGACAATCTACTCCTGTGCAGGGTATTATTCCTGCATAAGGGGCAAACCTAGCAGGACCTTGGAATTTAGGGCAAGGATCCGTTCCCTCCTCTAGAATGTCGATCTAGGGTAATTCTTTCCACAATCAATGGAACCTCGGACAAACTACTATGCCTATCCCCACGGGACCGACATGGGGTAATCCTTCCCAAAGTCCTTCAAATACAATGCATGCCCAACAATCTATGTCCTATTTGGGAAATCAACCGATGATGTCTCCACATATGCAAAATCCTTACGTTGGCCAGAGCCATGGTTTCTACTAGAATCCGGGCCAGCAGCCAAACTTTTCCTGGCAACCTGGTGCCAGTCAAACTCCAGGTCCCTTTTTCCCAGGTTATCAGCAGCAACCCAAACTATCGTTCTTGGCGACTTTACACTTGCCAGATTTGACAAGGTTGTTGAATGACCCCATTTGTCACGATCCGCGTTGGCCTCCTATGCCGACAAAGTTGCCTTCGGACATCCCAAAGTTCGAAGCCAAGCCTAACGAAGATCCGGGAGATCATGTGACTACTTCCATCTTTGGTGCTATCTAACTCATTGAAAGATGACTCCGTACAGTTGGGATTGTTTCAACGTACTCTCATTGGGAGTGCCGCGAAATGGTACATTGAGCTCGATCACTCAAGATACTCTTCTTTTGGCGAACTGGCAATGGATTTCCTTAACCATTTCCAGTTACCTGTGAGATACGACGTTGGCACAGAGCTACTCGCCAATTTCGAACAGACAACAGCGGACCATATCTCTGATCATATCCGAGAATGGAGACGTTGGAAGAGTTTAATCAAGGTACCAGTCCCACTAACATTCCTTCTTGAGTGGTTCCTTAAGTCTTTGGTTCCATAGTTATCCAAAGATGTTGTGACATCCGGAGTTTTCTCCGAAGAAGACGCCATCATGAGGGCTCAACAGTTTGAGCTCATCTATTCTCAATCTGGTTTATTATACAACATCTTTCTATATGTGCCACGTTCAATACTGGATAAAACTAGACCGAGAGTCAGACCACATGCTGATGGTATTGTCGGTTCAACACAAACGAAGCCCGCTAAGCAATTGACGAAGCAGTTGCAGTAGTTATCCATACAACACATAGCGGCCAGCCAAACTACTATTTTGGCTGCTCCCCCTACCAAAACGTCGGAAGTACACATAGTGCAGTCGACTAACCCAAAGGCCACCCAGCAGCCTGAAGGGAAGAAAAAACAATGAAAGAAGGGTAAGGGGGATAAAAAACCCACTGATAATACTGGCAGGGATAACACTAAAAAATGAAAGGCAAGTATCCATGCAACTTGTGCGCGAAAGACCACCCGACCCATCTATGTCCTCAACTTGCAGAGGCCCAAAAATTTGTCACACAACAATAGCAGGCAGTGTTGACTAATCCATTTCAACATGGTCAAAATCTCACTCAAGCCTTTGCAAGCACGGAAGGGGGCAGCCAAGAAACCTTCCTGGCTCCGAACAACCCTGCATCCGCGAATGTATATATGGTGAGGGGTGATGCTTTCATATCAACTAGAGCGCACGATTATAGTAAACTAAGCACTTCTGAGAAGGGTAAAGAAGTTGATCTCCCATCTCTTCCTCTACGAATTGAGAAGACGTTGGAAGAAACAATGACACGCATTCCAAAAGGTGCATTTAAAAAATCTTCTCATAACCCCAACGCAAGGGCCGCCCAGAGCTACTCTGTGGTGGAAGATTTATCACAAACCCCTTGTGCGATGTCTGCTTTGGAGGTCCTCCAAAGCTGCCCTGCTCAGAGGAAAGCCTTGTTAACCGCTTTGGGCTCTACTGAGACTTGTAATCCGGGTACCATCATGTTAGACACAACCGACTTAAAGCCTCGTCTACCTTACCACGTAGCGTTTCAGATAGTATTGTCTTATTCCATGAAAAATTTTACTCGGAATATATTTCGCACGGTGGTCGATGAGGGTGCCTCGACATGCATTATGTCGTTGGCATGTTGGAAGGCCATTGGCTAGCCTGTTTTTTCTCCATCACCTACTCTCCTCACTACTTTCGACGGTCGTTCATTCCGACCACATGGCATCGTTCATTCTTTCCCCGTGCAGTTAGGAGGGAAGACCATGTGTGTCGAAGTAGAGGTAGTCGATGCTCCCCTCGATTATAACCTCTTGTTAGGACGGAGTTGGACTTATGTTATGCAAGTTTTGGTTGCTACAGTTTTCTGGGTCTTGTTGTTTCCACACGAGGGCCAGATAGTGACCATCGATCAATTGTATTTCTACAGACCTGACCCTGCATTAGGGGCATCCACGGTCCCGATGATTGATAATCCTCAACCAGGTGTCGTCAACATAGGGTTTGGTTTATGCCCATCTTTGATGGGAACCTTCAATTACCTGCCCCCTCAAGGCGATATCAAGTTTATATCCAATCACCATAAGGTTGATATTTTTCAAGTTTCGTCGTTCCGCACGACTTACTTTGATGATCCATGGATACTTCCTTCCCCATAATCCAGGATGGATGAGGCAGGGCACCCGGGTATGTCCATGCCCTTGTCCACCGCTGAAGTAGCATACTCTTTAGTTCAACAAGCTTCAGCTAACACTGATCCAACTCCTGCACAAGAGTTAGATCCACTCTTGAGCCTATTTGGGCTCATGGTTCTCTCGCTAACACTGATTCGTTAGACTTAGTCTTGCCCTCTGAAAAAATAGTAATCGAAGCAATGACTAGTCCAGACAAACCTTGGGAAGATCCTCATCACATATCATATTTCCTCCCAGAGTTAACCCAAATTGAAGCAGGAGAATTCACCGTGACTATGACTGGAGATAGGTCTTGTCATACTAATCACTTAGCTACACACAAGATCTATGCTGAGGGTAATATGGAAATCATTGTTGAAACGATACCTATCAATATCTCTAGAACCCCTGGCGTCATAGATAATGTTTTCGTCGAAGCATACAGCTCCCCCGAGGAGATGTCAGGCATCGACCCACAAAGAGTCTATCATGAGCTAACTTTGTTGTTTTTCAAGCTCGCTTTGAGATCCAAAAGCAAAATTCGGCGAGACTGCATTTATGCTTTTCGATCTTGTCCAGATTAACTGAGAAAAGTAACCATTATGGATTCTTCTTTAAGCCCTTTTTAGACTCCTTAAAGATGAAAATATTGTCGAGTGACCTTGTTTCTTCACACTCGTTAAATTGGTCCAGAAGAACGTTCCTTAAACGGGTCTTCTTTTAAGCCCTTTTCAGACCCTCTAAACATGAAAAGATTGTCGAGCGATCTTGTGGCCTTTCACACTCGTTAAACTGAAATTTGAAGTCACGTCTGTCCGGCGGTAGTTTACCCCTTTTTTCGGTCCGGACGGTCAACTGTACGAACAAAGGTATACTCTAAGGAACTTTCGTTCTCTAGAAGAGTACTCTCAGGTATAATTTTACCTCTTTTTCGGGCCTAAGGACTAAACTTATGAAAAAGGAACCCCCACGGAGTCCATAGTTAATCTCTTTTCAAACTCCCTAAAATTGAAAAGATCGTTGAGTGACCTTATTCTTTCACACTCGTTAAATTGGTCCAGAAGAACATTCCTGACGGAGTCCATAGTTAAAGATTTTTTCAGACTCCTTAAAAATGAAAAAATGGTCGAGTGATCTTGTCCTTATCACACTCGTTAAAATGGTTTTGAATAGACGTCTTGTTGATGCTAGTTTACCCCTTTTTCGATCCGACTAGACTACCTTCGAAAAAGGTACCCCAATGGAGTCTCCTTTTATGTTTTTTCAGACTCTCTAAATATGAAAAACCGCCAAGCTTACCTTCTCTGGGCTCATTAAACTTACATCGAAGGATGTTACCATTGTGTGTTTTGTTAACCGCGTTTGCATACCTTATACGCCAGCCTTGTAACAGTTTGTTTTTGCGTCTTAACACCTTTGGTCCCCAGAGGATTTTTCCCGAGTATCATTCTACTAGAACATCAGTCTTGTCCTTGTGCCTTGAGCTTGTATGTTTGCAACACTCGTTCCTCCTTTATAACGTAATATTCCTTTATTATTTTTCCAAAATTATTGAAAAAGACAAAAAAATCAAATATACCCCAAAAAGAGGAAGGGAAAAGTATTTTCTTTATTGGCAGCGTCATGAGTTTCCCTTGGATAAAGCACATATGTATGTTTTTTCATCAGACTATGGGATGTAGAACGACCTTAGGAATCTTTTCTCGCTATATAGAGTTGTGTCCTCCACCGTTTGGTTAACCTTCCAAACATATGGAGAGTTTGTGTTGCCTCCTGCTTCGTAGACTTATGATTAATGCCATGTTGCCTGAGTCTCATCATTTGTCGTGCTATTATCCAAGGGAAGTTTCACCAAGCCTGAGTCGGCCACTCTGCAATATGTCTCTTGTCCTCATACCCAGCCATCCTGAACATCCAATCAAGTCCTTGTTCGAAATCACTGAAGCCTTCAGTCTAATCATCAAGATTATTAAGTCCATGACCGACGAGTCGTCGAAGACCTCTGGGTAGTGCATTCGTACACTCATATTACCCTCCTAATTGAGTTTTGAAGATTTTGAAGTTGTTGCTCGAGCTCTGAAGATCTCATCTCTAGCCATCAGGCCGAATCATCTTCTGGAAGATGGATACTCTGTATGTATATCTTTTTTATTTCGAGATGTAGCTCTACTGTGTATTGTTCGCGAATACTCTTTATAGTTATTTGACATGGATATACAGTGTATTTGATTGGTATCCATGGTTCTATTTTATCCCGAGCATGGGTATGCCCGCCTTGGTGAGACATTTGTTATTTTGCAGACAGCACCTCTCGGTTCCTGATCCTTGATCTCAATCGTTTGGCACATCAGTAAAGATTGGTAATGTATTTCGGCCATCAGCTTCTCTTCTGACCTCACACATTAGGGGGCATCTGTTATAACCCTAAATTGCACCACACATGCTTACCTGGCATCAGGCCAACTCATATCCCTTCTTTGCCAAAGCACTGTTGAACAACTCTTTCAAAATCCTCTTTTATAAAGGTCCACGCACCCTAATCCATTACTGCATGCGTGTACATGCTGGCTGACCCAAAACAGCCCGCGTGGACCGACAAAAGCATGAAAAAAGGAAATTTGATGACGGAACAAAAATCTATGGGTGAGTTAACTGAAACTCTCGGCCATTCATGGCCGATGGTTCGTCCAAATACCTAGCTCCTTCTAGCCTATAAAAGAAGGGGTAGGGGTCCCATTTGGAGGAGGAAAAATATAGCAAAAAAATCTGCCCATTTATGTATTCCCATTGTCCCAATCCTTTATCCTTTCCTTATGCCAAAGGAGATTCAAAGCAAAGAAGTTGGAGGACAGAAGAAGAGGAGCCCAGGATCAGGTTCAAGGAGTGGTGGCCAGTCTCAGCTTTTGTAAGTTGACTCATTCTAAGTAATAAAGAAAATGCTTTTCCCGTCCCAATTCATGAACTGTTTATAGTTTGATTAGTTTATGTTTGGATTTCTAACCCGTTAGTATATAAGTAGTATGCATGCATAGTTGTTGCTTGTCTTGGATGCAGGTCAGCTTTGGAAGGAGTATTGAGAACAAGGAATCAAGCACAACGGAGGATCGACATCAAATGTTGGGAATGAGGTAGGTTGATCTTTCCGTGCATTTACTAAGAAAAGGGGATTTAAATCTAGGGATGAAGGTAGAAAGTAATTTCTATTCGGTCATATCTGCATGCAAAGTATGAACTCTATTTGCTAGTCTGTAGGGAGATTTTCCCAACAACACTCACCAAGAGTATCTGGACCTTGGCATCTCACCAAGATCCTTAACTTGGTATCTCATCAAGTGAATTCCACCCAAAGTGGAACCTGAAGCTGATTTGTTCGTCTCAATAGCCAAGTGAGGCTCAAGCCTCTCTGGTGCCCTTCTCCCACTCATCAATCTCTGATGCTCTAAAGCCTTTGCACCAACCCTTTGTCTGCTCAACAACTTTGAAACTGAAGTTGTCTCGGGTGGACCAATCACCCATGAATATGGTGTCCTCAAAAAATGAGTTTGTTTCCCATGAGATACAACACTCTCAATCTGTGGGATCTACTCAACTTTGTCTGCTCACCAACCACCAGATGGTGAATCAACTGACAAAAGCACACTCCCTCTCAAACTGAGAAGTGAACTCATCCTCATATGTCGCCCCTACCATACCATCTGGTTGCTTCTTCTTCTTCTTGGTACATTGTCCATCATAGTGCCCCATCTCTCCACAAGAAAAGCATATCAATGTGCTCATGTCTCTCTCTCTCCCACTGCCACTTTGTTGTGGTTTGACCCCTCCCTTGGGACCTTGTCTAGCACCCCTGTCAGTCTTCTTCTTTCCCTTAGTCCAAAGAGCAAGATCCTCATCACCCTATGAAACACATTGTTGTTCTCAAGATCCTGAGATGCATCTCAGCTCCTCCTGTATGAATTCATCCCAAAGTCTCTTCCAACTGGGCATGACCTCCCTAGCCACAATGCCTCACACAAATGAACCCCAAGGTTTGAAAAAGTTGTTCAAATTTGTCCTCACCAAGTAGTCAGGATCCATAATCTTCCCGACCACGGCCAACTCATCTTGAATCTGTGTAAATCTTCCAAGGTATGATGTAACCGACTTTGAATCGAGCATCTGAATGCTCATGAGCTTGTCCTACAGAACCATCTTCTGGTTCTGATTGGAACTCTGGTAAATCTTGCACAATGAGGCCCATATCTCAAAGGCATAGTCTTTCTTAGTCAAATGTGGTATGACGTGGTCCCTCATCGCATCACAAATAGTCATATTCTCCTTGGTGTTCTTCTTCCTTAAATCTGCATCCAACAATGGAGATGGAGCAGCTGCGGGAGGAATCACCACAAAAGCTTGAAATATATCCCTTATTTCAATATCCTCCAAGATGAATATGATCCTAGTCTTCCAAGGGGACCAGTGGCTAGCTCTGGCTAGCCTATCCTCTGCCCTCATCTGAAACACTGACATGGATGTCCACTAAAACTCACATTGATGCTACACACTGCAAAAGAGTACAACCTCATTCATGTCAACATAGGTATGATAAGAGGCTAACATAGTTACCAACTTAACGAGAACTGTACAAATTTCTCGTTTTTGGGGGGGTCCAATTTTTTACCCTGTTTTTAAAAATGGTGCTACCGGTAGCACTCCCCCTCCGTGTTTAGGTGTTTTTTCGATATTTTAAATTTTTCAATCCACAACGTTTCCACGTTATTTTTTTAAATGTTTATTTTTCATCTATTTTCTAGTTTTTCTAGTTTTTTTTATTCAACGATGTTTTTAGTCATTTTTCCATGCTTCTTTCAATCTTAAAAATATTTTTTACCATTTAATTTTTTGAAGTTACGATTTTTCATATAATTGTCTCCTTAATTAATTTATTGTTCCATAATTTTTAAATATAGTGGAAAACATCATTTTTAACATAGTGTTTACCTTTACTTCAATACATAGACAAAATTGTAGTTAAATAACACTATTTTTTAATATTTAACAAAAAAATATACAATTTATAGCCATATATAATAAAAAAAAACTATACATTTTGGTACCTAGCCCTTTAAAATAGCATGTCAAATAAGGCATTTTTATGGACATAATTGAACAAAAAAAAGTGAAAATTTTATAAAAAATTATCATTTTCTTTTAGATTTTTATACATGTGAAGTAAAAAATGACAACATTTAATAAAATGTTCCAATGTATAATGATTCACATACAAATAAAATGAAAAAGAAAACAATAAAAGATTCAACACAAAACAACAATAGATACATCTTCATTCTTATTTTAAAATCTGAAAGTCAAAACATTACAGTTATAGCTCATAAAAAATTTGCAAAATTGATCATCGTCTTCAAGGGCATCTTAAAACTAACAACAATATCATATATCTCAAATTCATCATTCTCAACATACACATTATCATCTTTTTCGACATCATTTTGTGCTTCCATTGTGTCATTTTGTTCTTCCATGGGCTCTCTGATATCCGCAAATTCTCCAAAATGATAATTTCTAATCATTCCTCCTAATGGTACTTGAGGTTCCTTTGGTATTTTTTCCACCTTTGATTCACTAAAATATCATTTCCTCAAGCCAACTTCTTGCATGTCATCTAGAAGAGTCGGAATAACATTAATTATTTGTTGAATAAAATTGCACTGCATTGGATCACTTTCAATGGATATGCAATTCCTTCCTTTCTATAAGTAGCACACTAATGTTGTACCTAATCACCAAATACAAAATAAATAATGAATTTAGATACTATAAAAATACATAAATTAAAAATAACATAAGATTGAAGTATGATTTCATAAATATTAGATCATAATTCTTACTTGAACCCGAGAACAAATCCAAAACCCAATCTCCTTCATTTGAAAATGTATCTATAAGATAATTAATTAATGCTGGTGGTTTTTTATAAATCTTAACCATCTCTCCTTTCAAATCTTTTTCCTTGTATGTTAGTTTTCTAACCACAACATTGTATAACATTATACTACTAGGAGTCTCTCCATTCTTTGCATTGACAAGAATATAATTATAATAATCATATTTTATCCAAGTTGCAATATGTATACTCTCAAAATTACGTTTAAATGATTCTCTATTGGAACTCTGAATATTAGGTTTGTGCATGTAACATAACTAAGTGCAAATTCAATTAACTTGTGAATTAATAAAATTGTTTCTAATCTTAATTGCTAAACATACACTTTCAATATCTTACCAATTAAATTGCATCCTTGTCTCTTTTTTTTCCCTTGAAACTTGATTGTACTAATCCTTGTTGTGTGTATGAATGAAATACCAAAAATCTCCAACATGGTGATGTTGTAACTTCCATAAATCTCATAACCACTTTATTGAAAACTTGGTAAGTATAAGGCTCAATATCATATCCAATGTTTTGGATATTATAACCATGAGGGATATCTAGAATAACCAGGGAGTATTCTTTTTTAGGAACAATATTTGCAATTTGTTCACAATCACCTAATATCACTTTATATTGAACGGTGTCGAGCCCATTCCAAATGTAGTGATCAAGGGTGTCATCAAATTGAACATTTTGAACATATCTCCTTCTTTCTCTTTCAAACTTGATTTTTTGAATAAAACTTTTGAAAGTTTCAGGTACTCCATATGCATTCTTCTTTGGCATCATTAATGAAACAAACAAACATATAGTTATATATCTATAACTATTAAAATAGAAATAAATTAACTTACAAATGAATAATATGAATGTAATAAATCAACATACATTTTTGAATGCAACAAAAAGTTGTTTCAATACTGTTGTAGAGCTTGAATCTGGATAGTTGAGTTTAACATCATCCTTTTTTTTTTCATTCAACATCTTGACCATTTCCTATTGTATTCTCATATACACCTCGTGACTAAATAAAAAATAATAATGTTATATATATATATATAACATTGATATGTTAAATTGAAAAAAAGAAATTATTATTTTAACATAAACAAAAATAACTCAACAAACTTATTGTTTAAATTCATCACACATTTCTTCCATTGACAATTCTCCCGACCTAACACGTGATAATATAGTTATAATAAGCTTATCATCCTTCACTCCTTGTATTGATCTCCAAGGTGTTATAGTCATATCATCTGGAAGATTTTTTACGTCAAGACCTATCTTACTTGTGCCACATATCAATGGTTTATCCTTCTTAACTCTCTGATTTTTTATACTAATATTTTCCCATAGGGTGAAGATCTCATATATCAAATCCCATACCTTTCCATTTCTAAATCTTAATTGAAAATAGTTATCCACAACTCTAAATATATCACTTCCTTGGCGATTTTTTTCTTTTGTATTTTCATCATCAAGTGGGAATTCTATTTCCATACAACATTGCTTTTGAAACTTGACATCAACATTTGATCTCTCCCCATGACATATTTCAGAAAAATCATTATGGATAAATCTCACCCTTTGAATGAAAGTCATGGACATTATGTACTCATTGTCTGTGTTATGATCCCATGCCAATAACTTTGTTTCTGAATCTGTTAAACCAACATAAATTATGCATTTGACTGTCTCAAAGAGAGGATTATTGGGATATTCTTGCATCAATTATCTTCTAGCCTATGTAGAATGGTTTCCTCCAATTACATAATATTTGTAGTGAAAACATTTTGATCTATCAAATTCTTCCCTCGTAGGAACTTCCACTGGGTCAACAAGAACTAGGTGTTCAACCACATGTGCATATGGATTGTACCTAATCAATGCTTTCAAATTGTGAATATGCAAGTGATGCAGTTTTCTAATTTGATATATTTCTTGCCCTTCTGTGAGTTTATAAAGTTGTTTCACATTCAACTGAAATGTGTGGCCATCATCAACTAAGCTCGTCGTCCTCAATCTATTTCGAATGGAATTTTGTGTTTTTTTCATAATACCATCCTCTAGATCAACACTTAGCATTATTATTTCTCTGCTACCTTTAGGACTTTCACTATAATACCCCGAGGTAACGATGGCTTCTTGAACATCATCAACAACATTTGTTTTCTTCCTCTTATGATTTAAATATGTTTCATCTAAATCAACGATTTCTTCATAATCAATAGGAATGGACTCATCATCAACCATCGCTCTTTTTCGTCTATCTTGTTTATTCTTTTTGTGAGAATGAGTGATAACCTCTTTGGAACTAATCTCAACAAAATCTTCATTTGGAGTTTCCTCGTTTTCAAATGTAACCCTTTTAGGATTTCTAGAATGAGGATTTTTCTTTCGTCTTTCATGTTCTTCTTTGTCTACTCTTGCAGGTTCAACATTTGTTACTTTTGTTTCTTTTACCTTCCTTCTTATGTCTTTTCAATATGAAAAGCATTGATGACATCCATGATATTATTATCTATAGAGTAAATCCCCACTAACATATGTGAAATTCGTTCAACAAAATCTTGTAAAAATAAAATATAACATTTTCATGTTAAATAAAATAAAAAAATTACCGTGATACTAAAAATAAATAAATAAAACGACACAAAAATAAAAATAAAAAACTTACATTTCCTTTCTCAATGTCATTAACGATGCATGCACATAATTTTGAAAAACATCCATTCTTGTTATAATTGCTCAATTTGAAACAATATCTAAACTTGAAATAAGTTATGCCTTGTTTGACAAGTGCATAAGCAATATATGTGACTAGCACCAAACATATATCTCGTAACAAACCAAGTGTCTAATAATTTCCTTGCACATGTTCTAATTTGACACAATACAATTATATATGATCTCCATTATTTCCTTGCTTGTGTTTAACAAACCAAGAATATTCCAGTTTATTTTCATCTTCCACAGATTTTCACTCTCTAACATTCTCCATTGCCCTTGATAGCTCAGGTGTTATGCTTTCATTTTGTTGCCTAGCATTCATGGAGGTTCCAGTTGCAATTTTGGATGTCATTATTTCAGGTCGTGATCCAGATATATTCATAGATAATCTCTTTCCTACCATTTTTCCTAGAACTAATTTAAAAAAACTAGTATACATTGAATATAAGAACTAATTTTAAAAAAATTAAAAAAAAATTGACCCATGGAGTTAGTAGGCCTATGTTGGGACTGTTCCTTGGCCAAGAATCACCCCAACCCCCACGACCAAGCCCCAAAACTTGTTCTTGGGGGCTGGGGTGATGTTTGGCATTGTCTTAGCCCGACTAGCCCCGTGGCCAAGCCGTGGGAACACCCACGACTTGGCCACGGGGTTGGTCGGGCTAGGGCGATGTTGAGCATCGCCCCAGCCCCCCCACGGCTAAGCAATGATCCCACGACATCACCCCAACCCCCCTATGTCCAAGCCCCGACCATTTCCTAGTGACCACCATGGGCAAAAACTAAAAAAATTTAAGTAAAAAGGAATAAAAAAACTAAAAAAAATTACAAAATTATACCTAAATTTGACTTTATTTTCTTCTTTTTTTCAAAAAATCTTAAGGATTTTGAAAAAAGTCTCAATTTTTAAAAAAGTTGTGATTGTTTTAGAAAAAATTAGAAAACATCTAAAAAAATTTAAGGTTTTTTAATTTTCGCATGAAAAATTATTATGTCTTCAATGATGATCTTATAATTGTTGTTTTGGTAAATGGTAAGAATTTAAAAAAAAAAATAACCTATGAAATGTTAGATTCTCCTTGGATGTCTTCTCGATGTTTCTCCCTTGTAGCTTGCTCCAAATCTTTTAACGAATACTACCCAAGATATCACACAATGTAAACTGACAAAACAAGACTGTGTATATATAACACAGATGATATAAATTATTGTTAGTATAATGAATGTGAGATAAATAAAAATTAGGTATGTTGTCTACATATATACCTAAAATTATATGGATCATCGCTATGTTTAACGAATGTGGGATAAATAAATAAACATGATAAATATTGTAATTAGCAAGTAAATAACGAAATAAAAGAGTAAAAGTTGTTTTTAATTTTTAAGGGAAAAGAATTGTGGGGAAGTTTTGGAGGGAAAATTTGAGGGGGAAATTTTGGGNNNGGGGGGGAGGGATTTAGAGGGAAAAGATCATTTTGCAAGTTAGAAGAATGTCATTGGGAGGGTGAGCATTTGTATCATTCTATGTTCTTAGAGAGAAAGGATGGCTTCGTCAGATAAAGAATATTTTATTTCTAAGACATCAACAAATTGTTCACATATCTCTAATGTTGGGACTAGCAAATGCGATGTGAATGCTTGTAATGAAAATGAGGCGTTGTATTTTTCAACTAGTTAGAAGTTTGATCATAGGGCAAGCAGTGTTATTCAACATGTTCCTCATGAAATTCCTAAATCAGAGGACTTTGAAAGAACCGAAGATGAAGAGGAGGAATATGATGGTGATAAATCTATTCAACAGTTTAATAGTAATGAAAATAATCAAAATGTAGGTCGAAGTGGAGACTATGATCAACATTTAAATGATTGGGATGAAAATTTTCCTCCAACGAGTTTCAAGGTACCGATGAAGATTTCCAAGGCACCAATGAATATGATGAAGAATTTCCCTCAAGTGGAAATTTTAAAAGAAGTGAAGATGATTATGACAATGGTGGACACTCTTTCCCGAGTGGGGAATTTAAAGAAAACAATGTTGGTGATGATG
>ML832925.1:119024-135574 GCA_009831015.1 Picea engelmannii
CTTGACATCTTTGACATAAATTACATCTATGACAACATAGGCCATCAATCAATATATCAATGATTCTATGAAAACACATCAACTCTTTGACATCAATCATTTGACATCAGTGACAACATAATGCAACAATCTCCTCCTTGAAGGTCATAATTTCAAATCTAGAGATTTTAGCAGTGAAATGGAGATCATTATTATTTTATAATAATATACTTTTAACTTTATATTAAATTATAAATTATTTGTAATTTAAAATACTTGTTAAATTTAATTACTATATTCTTATATTTTAAGATAATAATTCATTATCTTAATCTGAAAGAATATTTAGATAATAAAAATAATAATTAACAATTTGATGGAATTTGGTGAAGAATCTACATTTGTGGATATTATGTTAGGATATTTAGACACTTTAGTTAAGATCAACTTGGTTTAATGTGTTTTTAAGTAAAAGTGTGTTTCTTTAGTATGCATTTGTAGTTATGTAATTCGATGGCCATGATATGCTCTAAACATAGAGTAATCAGATGACTCATATTCTCTTCGATACTAACGGCTATTGATCTATGGCTTATCACTTGATTGGTTTATGGTCTCTATTTAAACAGAATGGGAGGGTCAATTGTTGAATATCAATTGTGAGAAGCTCTTATGTAATGTTTTTTTTTTTTTTTTTCGCATTAACAAATTGTCTCAAGTGATCGTGTTGGTTAGGGTCGTGGATTGTTTCCTTCTTAGAGGGTTTTAACCATGTAAAAACATTAGTGTTATGATTTTTGATATGGTTGTGTGAGTGGTTGTTTAAGTTGTTCATCCTGTGTGAGAATACCCTATTTTGTCGAACATGGTATCAAATCCCATTTGAAAACCCACTACCATTGTAGATCGAGATCTCAAACCTATGTTTCCCAATGCAACAAAATATTTATGGGTTCTACCATTTTTGTGCATTTTTGGGTTGGGCGAACTTTTCCATTATGTTTAGAATCCTTCTTTCAATTGGAAATGTTTTTTTGTTTAACCCAAAAAGGTTTCAATTTGCCCAAGATACAAATTTTTGTAACACCTTGTTTTCCCCCCAATATGTAATTAAATGATGATTTAATGTTTCCATGAGGGTGGCTAAGATATTTGTCCATTTCAAGGCTAGAATGGACCTTTTGAAACAATGAATATATATATATATATATATATATATATATATATATATATATATATATATATATATATAAACGCTTAATAGTATATTGAAGGGTGGAGAACTGATACTAACCATGATACCACAAGTGGGAACTAGGGAATGAATTTTCCTTGCCTAAAAGCCTCAGTACCCTTTTGCCAAAAATCATATTTTGAAGATATCTTCCCTCTTTCCCCTTTTCAAAAATCATTTAATGCAAGGAGATGGTAGTTGGGAAACCAACCACCCTCAATGAATGAGGCATGGAGAGTTGGGTACAACCAGTACTACCTCATCCTCCATGATTGACCACGAGATCCTCTTACACAAGCAACAGAGGATTGGGAACCTTCTACAGGAAGAAAGAGGAGGATGCATGAGTTTGGCACTGGTAAGGGGGCAGAAGAAAAAAATATAAGAGAGAATATGAGAGACTAACAGAGAATTCACATGGACAAGTCGTTATTTTACCAAAGAAAGAGCTAATATAGAGTTGTGTCAGAACGATAGTATTGCAACTACCTAGAGAATTGGCGCAAGCAAGTACAATGGTGATCTTGTTGTGGAATTTTGAGTAGATAAATACTAAAACCCAACCTAAAAACCGATGGTTGTGAGTTGATGCTTGCTAGACAGAAAATGACATTGGTAAGGGGAGGGAATTGAGGGACTCACTTGTGTAGAGGAAATATAGCTAGGAAGGCATTTGGGAAGCTCGTGGTGGCCCCGACTTGGTGGTTACTGAGGAATGTATATTCTCTCTTCCTTTCAATCGACTTCTTCTTTCTTGTTGGTATACTTTCTCTTTGGAGCAGGAGAATCAGTCTTACTCCAATTGAGGCATATCTCGAACAACTACCCCCCCTCCCCATTTCCAACCCTGAATTACTCTAGGTCGATGCGGCATAGGTGGTAGCTATGTTTATTTCTTCAAAAAGAACTCCCAAGATTCTTTGGTATCTTTACAGCCGGCTTGAACAAATTGTTCCCAATATTGTTATTTTCATTTCTAGTCAGCATTGATAGGTTCGGCTAGAGGAAGTCGATAATCCACTATATGATCAACTCCTTTGTCGAGGAGAAATCTGTGCAATAGATAAGGTATGGTACAAAATAATATGTCATGAAAATTTTCATAGAACCTTTGTTTGGTGTTATCGATGGATGTTTACTCTTCAATTACATGTTCTTCACAAAATTCATCTGCAATGTTTTCAAACCACTTATGCAAGATTTTTCATCCCCCGTTACTTATTTTCGACATAAATGGCTCATCTCCAATGAGATTATTCATGTGTGGGTCTATCAATGTAATTTTTAATCTCTTTAGGGATCGCTTCTAAAAAAAATTCATGTGTCTCGGTGAAGAACTAGGCTTTTGCTTCTACAAATGTGAGTCGATTTATTCTAGCATAGTTCTTCAGATATTTTTTTATCTTTTTCTCCCACCACTCGTGGATCTCTTCCAAACTCAACTTCTATGTGTGCATAATTTTGATCAAATTTTTTTGGATCAAGTACTACTGACAACGGAGCCAATGTTGTAATCCAGGGGATTGTGCAGAGAGGTTACTTGTAGTACTTCACATGTATTATACAAGCATCATATAGATACACACATAGAAGAGAGAAGGAAGAGAAAGTAATGGAGATACCATCAACCAATATACTTTATTATATCAAGATATCAGAATATACCACCACTTTCTTACATTCATGATCACATATTTATACTATGAGTTAGTTATCAAGTAGTTGCAATTGTTTAACTACTTTGGTCAGTCAACCCGACCTAACAGTCGATTGACTTACAATTCGACTTGTCATTCCCAATCGAATGATGTTAGGTCAACTAGTGGGTATCGTCAACAGAGTCGCCTAGGCCCTCCAACAACATGCCTTGACCCATTTGCATCTTGTTCATAGTGATTTGTGTGTCTGATTTCTTCTTCCTTCTTTCTCTGGGTATAAGTATTTCTTAACTTTCATTGATGACTTCTCTAGATGCACTTCGGTTTATTTTTTAAAAATTAAGAGTGAAGTTTTTGAGATGTTTCTGGTTTATAAGGCCCTTGTAGAAAAACAATCTGGACATCAATTTCAAAGGTTAAGAATAGATAATGGAGGTGAATATTTGAACAACAAATTTACAACTTACTACAGTTCACAAAACATTCAAATGCAACATATTGTTCCATATACACCACAACAAAATAGTGTTTCTAAGTGAAAGAATCACACATTAAAGGAAATGGAAAATTTTATGATCCAATCTAAGAGTTTAAGTCTTCGTTATTGGGCGGAAGCTATCAATTGTGCCAATTACATAGTGAATCACACTCCCACAAAGGATTTAAAAAATATAACACCAAAATAAGTATGGAGTAAAATTAAACCAAATGTAAGCCACTTTTGTGTGTTTGGTAGTGAAGCCTCGCCTCACATTCCCAATGAGAAAAGGAAATAATTACAGCCTAAAAGTGAGAGGTGTATTTTTGTTGGATATTGTAAATATGTTAAAGGTTATAGACTTCTTCAACTTCATTCCAATGAAATAATTATTAGAAGATATGTTAAATTTGATGAAAATCTCTTAGCCTCTGAACCTAATTCAGTGTTTGTGCCATCTTTTGGTCATATTCTAGTTTTTTCTTCAGGTGAAAACATAGTTACCAACTTAATGAGAACTGTGACCTCAAATCGAGAACTCTATCCCTTAAAACCCATATTTTTGCATAAAAAACATGAAAATCAACCCCCAAATCAAAAAGTGGTGCTACCGGTAGCACCATTTTTTGTAATCGGGTAAATGTAACATCCCACTCTTGCGCACACCTGATTGGACTTATTCTTTGAGGACACTTTCATGCAAGTAATCTGGTTCACTATATGATTGACTTATTCGATTATGGAGCATGATGATGGTTGTGGATTTGATGACATGTTATTTTATGATATTATATCGACATGTGCTATTGACTGGTTTTCCTGAGTGTGCGGGACTGGACGTGTAAGGATTCTAAGGGCATTGATGGATTTCCTTGGACTACGGATCGAGTCAAGGAGCAGACGGTTATGGTTTGAAGGTTTTGATATTACATATGTGATATATGACTAGATATTATGATGTTGATTGTTATCGTTGACACGCTTCGTTGATGGATGCAGGTTGACGATAGCTTTCCAACTATACTCACATTTGGAGTAAAGGGGTCACGCACGACAACCAAAGACATTGAGGGAGAGGTGTGGCAGCAGCCCTGCCACAGCCTACTAGCACTCATGATGTGGCTCGAACTATAGGTTAACGATTACCTATTTCGAGAGATCCACGATGTCGTGAGGGCAGACTGTGACAAATGTTCACAATGATTCTAAGGGGTGCACAATAAGGCAGGGTCCTTATTCCTTAGAGGCCCTTAGTCTCCCACAAGGTCACCTGACAGAGTATTGACTCCAGGGGTTTGACATCTACCAAAATCAATCAAAAGGTGAGTGACACCCTTGGAGCACGTAGTGCGTCTTGAAGGGCATGTCACGCAAATAAAATAGGAATGCAAGCGAGTGGCGCCCTTGGAGAACGTAGTGTGTCTTGAAGGGCATGTCACGATCTTAACTATGGTAAGTTAATAAACCTAGTACCTAGAAAACTATGCCTCCTTAGGACCTGTTCAGCCTTAAAATGAATGATGGTAAGAGTAAAGTTTAATAATTAATTTTTCCCTTAAAAACTATCGCCAAGCCTAGTGAATTTAAAACCTAGGTCTAATTAGAACATGTGAACAAAAAAAAAATGTGGACATGTAACAAGAAGGGGGTAAGCAAAATTAAAACATTAATCATTAAAGTGAAATTTTAATGAAGGATTAAATTAATAAAAAGGGTAAATTGTTGTTTATATCTAAACTTGCTAAATCTGAACTTAGAAGAAAAGGGGAAACTTAAGAAAAAGGGGAATGTCTAACATAGAAGGGAATCTAGTCTTTGGAACCGTCTAATTGTGAAATCAACTAGGTTTTAAGAAAGGCGTCAGTCATTTAAGAAATGTAAGGGAATAAAGGGACACCGAGGAGCGTTTTTAGGAACGTTTTTAGGTGGGTGAGGGAAATAGGCAAATTTAATTAATTAATAAATTGATTTTCTGGTGCAACTAACGGATCGGGTAACATGTGTATGGGGGAGGTTTATCCTAATTAAATTTAATAAAAATAATTAATGAGGTTTTGGGAAACTAATCACTAAGAAAAATCTATGAAAAGGATGGTGGAGGAGGAGTATGGATCACGTCTGGTATGTGTAAGGTTACACTGCCGGAATTTATCTTGACTGAATTTTTCTTATGGGAGTTGGCATACCCAACTCGAATAACAAGTGGTAGCTTGACCTTGTGAGGCAAGTTGGGAGCTATCATTCTCTGGTATTGTGTGTGTGGCCCCTTTGTGACTCGGGGGGCTCAGGGGGAAGAAGAGTACCCCTAGCGTTGGATGGGAGGTACCAGTGAGGTATCAGCGGTTGGAAAGAATGACTTGGATGGAGCACAAGCAGGACTTGGACGGAGCGCATGCGTGGGAAAATGACTTTGGATACTTCTCCTTCGGTTACGGTACACGGGTGTAAAATTTTGCATTAGTAGATTGTTAAGAATTTTTGTATATTGATTTCAATATTGATGAATATTGTTATGAATTTCTGGAACAATAGTTGGTAATCTCAATTGAAATTGATTTGACAGTAAAATTCCCGGAAGACTCTGTGAACTATCCTAATAATTTAATGCATACATTTTTTCTTCCTTCGGGTTGGAATTTAAAATTTAGTATCACCCGTGTTTGGTAATTCACCAAGGCATGTTAACTTTTATAGTGAACTTTTATAAATGTTTAGAATTGTTAGTTCATGGATTGACATCTTGTCGCATTATTGTGAAGGGATAAGTCCTAGCCTCTTATATCTTACTAGAGGTCCTTAGATCATTGTTAGTAACATGTTTTTGTTTTAGTGTAAGATAAAGTCCGGAAGCTCAAAATGATTGCCTTATATTCCCTATTGATCTGGTTAGTGGGGGTGAATACATATTTGGGCGTATAATGTTAAATGAACTGTAGCCTTAACTAAGTAAGCTACTGAGTAATCTATCTAAGTAGTCTACCAAGTGATCTATTTGTACCATTCATTGAACCCTTAACTGAGTAATCTATCCCCTACAAAATTATTCTATTTTATATATGGCTTGTATGACGAACCTATTCCACGTGAATTTTTCTGTTAATTATATTACTTGTATGATGATTGAATTAGACGCAAGTATTTGTACTGGTATCTCTCTCGTTGCTTCGCACGGTAGCTGTCGGTTTTCTTGCATTCGGTCTCAATGCTTATTGCATGATTGTTATGGTATTTTGTGTCGGGGATCACCTCCTATAACGTAATCTTGGTGTTGGATTCGTGGATGGTCATTTGTGGGCATTATGATGTAGTTAGGAAGGAGCCCCACGAACCTCTCCTCCACCTAGCTACCAATTACGAGCCTCTCTTGCCTCTTTCTCTTGGAATGTGAATTTCAATGGTGGTCTCCTCTCCTGCAATGGCAAGGGATTTATCAAGACCCACGACCATCTCCTCCCAGGCCGAACTACCATAAAATCGATTAAGTACACCTCCCACGACCAGACCTTGTTTACATGGGCTCATCGTGGATATCACTAGCGTATACTCAGACAAACTCCATTACAGAGCTTTGTAGTGAACATTACATCTTAACTCATTAAACCTCCCCCTACTACTCAGCGATTTTCTCTTCTACTGCTCAGCGATTTTCGCTTTTATGCTCAACGATTTTTCGCTCTTTCTGCTCAGCGATTAAATTGATTTACGCAACAAATTTTACTGCAAGTCTCATCGTTTTTCTCAAAGGCCAGCGATCTAACAAGAGTTTTCCTACTTGAATGCTCATTTTTTTTAGTGGTCAAATGTCTCTGCCTCTATCCAGCACCTTATTATGAGTTATTTTTATAAGAAGGGATTTATTGTTGTCTTATTCTATTCTAGTGGTTAGATTTTAATTTCCTTATTTTTATTTCCATTTTGAGTCTGGAATTAATTCATTTTAAGATAGGTTATCCCTGAGTTTTATCACATGCCTTTAGCTTGTGGTTACCTTGTTGATTAGGTTATATTTGAAAACCCCTTTTTATAGAAGGTATTCATATCTACTCAACCCTTTGGAACTATAGGATTGAATCCCAACCATTAAAGGGTAGCCTTAATTCCTTCAAATCGTACTTTGTGGCTTAGGGTTTGTGCTCACCTTCTTCCAATTGAATGCTATGTGGTTGTTGGAAAATCCACTTTTATCACCTTTCTTATGTTGGTATTTTACGTATTAAAGGGAAATGTGTAAATTGATGTTGTGATAATTGTCACCGTGTACAATTAGGCTTAGCATGTTAATTAAATTTGTTGCACTGTGATTAATGGATATGCTCTTGCGCATGGAATTGCAATATTGGTGAATGATGTAATTAATAGATTGATTGTGCACACCTTGAGATAATATTTATTGTCGATAAATGGCTAATTAATCGTGCGCCTGGAAGTAGGTAGATGTATGCTTCCGTGCCTATCAAATGATTTAAAAGTAGTATGCATCGTGCTTTAACTTATTGTTGTTGATTGATTTAGTAAGTTAATACTCTTGTGCCATGGAATGGCATCTGGTCACACTTGCACCTTAAAGTATGTGGTTGTTAGAATAAGATTTGTTACCTCTTGCACCTTGTATTTAGAGTAAACTTCTCATGCGCCTTGAACTTATTGCGATTGATTGGTTAGGTTACTTGCGCCTTGTATATTATTGATGTGGTACGACTTATTCTTAATTATATCCTATTGCGCCTTGCAAGATAAATCGTTATCTCATGCATCTTGTTGGGTAAAGGATGGATTGATTGCTTAGATGGCTTGCATGAAACTCAATATTATGATGTACGGCTGGTAGAGGGTCAGAATCTTTGTGCACACTGAAGGATAGTGTATTGATTGGTTGTCGTAGATATCAGATCTCTAGAGCGAATTGAAATTTATGTGTTGATTTATCGAATTCTTGTGATTAGAATTCTCACGCAGTGAATAAATTTGATAATGGCTCCTGCGCCTTGGATTTAATTTGATATATATGATGATTTATGCAAATGAGTACTCGTGCGCCATGTCTAATTGTGGATTAGGATTGTTGGATTGATGAGTAGGGAGATGTGCTACTATGTGTCATTTTTCATGTATGAATCTTTAGGTTTATGCGTTATTATTTAATTGTATGGATGCGTTGTTTATGGGTCGCTATTTACTAGTGTTACTGCATCAATCTGTGTAGCACTTTTAACTGTATTGAGGTGTCATCCTTATGTCAGGAATGTTTGATGATGCATTATTGTTGTTCATTAATAGGTATGAGGATGTGTCAATGAAGTTTCTTTAATGGAGATGTAATTACTAGCGCAAAAAAGGGATTTATCAAAAAAAAAAAAAAACTCTTGTTGTATGTCAATTGTTGATGTAACGGCGGGGTCGTCACATATGGTATCAGAGTGGGTTCAACCTTGCCGTTGTGGATGGTCATGTATTCCACTGAATTATACACTTGATTAATAACTTAGCGCTAATTAAATTTTAACCTGTCCATGAGTTACTCATGGTTAGATAATGTCATGAAGGTTCATGACGTGGTTCCAAGGGAGGAGGAGCGATGCCTCCAGTAGCACCTGCGCCAAAGGGGTCCAGCCCATAAGGAGAAGAAAAAGTATTGAGCATGAGTGTATTTATGTGCGGAATGCATTGGGTTTGACAAGGTCCTTCCAAGGAAATGTCAGAGGCCTTGACTAACTGTCTGTACTGAGATAAGGCCAGGGCGCATGTACCCCTGAGGGTCCACAGTGTGTCCCAGCCAGTACTGGTAGCATTCAGGGGGAAATCTAGAATATTAAGTTCTCATGTTCACGAGAGCCATGGATGGATCATTCACCGAGGCCTGGCTAGAGAGAAAGGCAAAGTGCTTCACACTTCACGGTTATGACCTCCAGCATGAAGTTTCGCAGGGTGGTCTTCAACTAAAGGTGAGTGCTCTTCTATGGTGGAAGACGCTCCTACCTTAGTTAAACATGGTTGTCGAAGTCGTGTTATGGGAACGATTCGATGAACGGTTCCAGATGAATAACTGTCATAGGAACTCCTTGAGCACCAACTCGATGAGTCCAGTGCCTTACGATAGGATGGTCGTATGGTGTCAGATTATGAGACCAAATTTGTGGAGCTACTCCGGTACTCCCCACATATGAACACGGAGAAGCTAGAGGTAAGTAAGTTCGTGTCAACCTTAAATCCAGCTATCATGTGAAGAAGAGGATATAAATTTCTATGACATTGAACGATGCAGTCAAGAAGGATTTGACTTTGGGAGCCATGGCATGACTCCTACAAGACTTTCTGGACTGACGACATCTAGTGCACAGCAGCATCATACTCTAACCAGGAAAGACCTCTTGGTATCAAGATACGTATATAGAACCCTTGTTCATGACACCACGAAGAATTGATCCTCAGCCGAAGACCCCTACAGGGGACCACCGCCAATAGTCACAGTTAGGATTGTCAATAGAATAGACCAGGATCTCAGGCTAGTAGGCCAACAATGTCTACTTTTGGGCCAAGATTACTAGACCGGAGACGGGTGTTGGACATGTGGAGAGCCACATTACCAACAGAACTGTCTGGTTGAGAGTACCAGAGTGGCCAAATCAAAAATACCCACTACATTTGGGGATTAGGGCGAGGCCCGTCGAATTCTGGAATTCGTGAATAACCGCTAGGTCGATCACCAGTCTGTTATGCTAAAGGAGTTGGGTACTATCACCAACCATATTTTTAGTATTTTTTAGCCCCCATTGCTATAGAGAGATCTATTTCTAGTACCGCACTGAAGGGATTTAGGTAAAGGATTTCGACTCGATGAATTTAGATTCATAGAAATGACTTTGAGTGCCAATCGGATGGTTGGAGGAAGGGGAATGAAGTGTTGCTTAACCTGGGGAACAGCATAACGAAGTCCGACCTACGTCACGATCTTGGATCTTATGATCACATGGTCAGTAGGAACTTGTTGGAATCGCATGACACGATACTCACTAGTAAAACAAAGTGGTTTAGTTGGACCGATGATGAGTGAAGGAGAAGCATGATTGTAGGAAGAAAACGGTGAGTATCCCTGAGGTTCATTTCTTCCCTACAGCTATAGAAGAGCATGTGCAGGGAAGAAATCTATATGCATTCTGGGCACTGAGCAACATGGGCATGACGAAAGGATTTGAAGGACCTTCTTGTGGCACCAATACTGCTGATGTGTCTCAAGAAAATTACCTAGATTGACGCTCACAAGAGAGTTGGAGCTTAAATTCGACTTGGACCTTGGAACATAACCGATGGCGAGAACGCCTTATCGGATGTAGACCCCTGATTTACTGGAGTTTGACATGAAACTGAAGGAGATGTTGGACCTAGGACTTATACGTCCAAGTGTGTCACTGTGGGGTGTGCCTGTTATTTTCATACGGAAGAAGGATGGGTCATGGAGACTCTACCTTATTGTTGTCAATTTTTTCTTGGTGACATATTGACATATTCTCGGAGGACAAAATAACTTGATGAACTTTGTGCTTGGTGCTACATTGTTTACAAGGGAACAAATCATGGGAACTGTCGAGCTTCTCTTTTATTAATCGAAGATTCATTAATTGGGGCATGTCATCTATGGCGAAGGTATCATTGTCGATCCAGCAAAGATCGAGGCTATTATGGAATGGCCTATGCCAAAGAATGTCCCAGAATTATGTAGCTTCATGGGTTTATCGGGATACTATCGACGATTCGTTGATGGCTTTTCGAAGATAGAAAATTTGATTACGGAATTGCAAAAGAACAAGAAGTTTGTTTGGACTGAGAAATGCGTGGAAGCATTTCGGAGGCTCAAGGAGTTGTTGACAAAAGCGTTGATACCAAAGGTCCCTGACATGGACGAGGACTTCTTGGTATGCACTGACGCATCCAAGGAAGGCTTAGGCGGAGTCTTGCTTCAAGATGGTCGAGTGATCGCTTATATATCGAGAAAGTTAAGAAGGCATGAGGAGAACTATGCGATGCACGATTTGGAATTGTTAGCCATTGTGTATGCATTGAGATTATGGAGACACTACCTTATTGGACAAAAATTCGAACTAAAAATGGACCACTGTGGTTTACAACATATCTTTACGCAAAACAACTTGAACGCACGACAAAGAAGTTGGTGGGAATTGCTTGGCAAGTACGATTTCAAGATCACCTACCTAAAGGGAACAATGAATAGAGTGGACAATGCGTTGAGTCGAAGACCAGGCATTTTCTCTGTGATACCTCTTAAGACGAATCTACGTGAAACGATTCTAACTTTACAGTGCGGCAATGACTGGTACAACGAGGTCAAGGAGTTTATCGGATAAAACACAATGATGGTACCAAAATTTGAGGGATTTACTATGGACAATGACAGATTATTGAGATGTAACAGTCGGATTTACGTACCACCCAATGACTAGTTAAGGAGTTTGATCCTAAATGAGGCTCATAGAGCAGTGTACATGGCTCATCCAGGAGTCACGAAGATGAGAGCAGACCTTAAACCCTTATTCTACTAGAAGGGAATGAAGGCAGACATAGTCAACTACGTGGCAAGATGTCTAGAATGTCAGCAAGTGAAGGTTGAACATAGACATCTGGAAGGACTACTACAGGCACACACTATTCTGGAATCGAAATGGGAGGTCATTTCAATGGATTTCATTGTTGGATTTCCACTTATGGCAAGAAGACACGACTCGATTTTGTAGTAGTTGACATTCTGACGAAGACTGCTCACTTTATTCATGTGCATACGACGTATCTGACACCTGACATAGCTAGAGTTTTCATCAGTGATATTCTAAGGCTACATGGCGTGCCTAAGAGGTTTATATCCGATCGAGGATCGGTGTTTACGGGATGATTTTGGACGACTTTCCAAGAGGCCTTGGGAACCCAACTTAACTTTAGTACCGTGTATCACCCGGAGATAGACGGTTAGATTGAACGAACAAACCAAATCTTGGAGGATATGTTGTGTATGTATGTGATGGACCAACATAAGCATTGGGAAGAATTCTTGCCACTAGTAGAATTTGCATATAACAACAGTTATCAAAGCACCATTAAGATGGCACCATTCGAGTTTCTTTACGAGTGATCGTGTCAAACTTCTTTGAGTTGGGATTAGCTTGAGGATAGGGTCTTGGTGGGGCCAAAAGTGATCCAAGAAATGGAAGATCAAATTAAAACCATAAGGCAAAGGATCAAAGAAGCACAAGATCGACAGAAGAGTTACGTCGATGTGCATTGTGTCGACCATAGTTATGAAGTTGGTGATCGAGTATTCTTGCGGGTGAAACCGCACAAGAGTTCGATCAAGTTTGGAAAGAGAGCTAAACTCTCTCCTAGGTTCGTGGGACCTTTGAGGTTGCGGAAAGGAAGGGGTTTGTGGCTTATCGACTAACCTTCCCTAATTCTTTGAGGCATATGCAAGATGTTTTTCACATATCTGTTTTGACACATTATGTTAGTGATCCTACACATGTGATTGACATGATTTCCTTGCAGGTATCGAACAAGGGTGGGCTCACGGCGGAGCCAATCCGCAGTATGGACCATCGCATTCGATAGCTATGGCATCGAACAGTATATTAGGTCAAGTTCCAGTGGGACAACTATATTTCGCACTCGGAAACCTGGGAGGACACATATGAAATGCGTCAGCATTTTCCATTTTTGTTTGATATCTAGACATACATATATTGTGATATATTTTATTTCGGCACTTATATACTGTGAAACTTCAGGACTAAGTTTAAAACAATAGGGGGTGTATGTAACATCCCACTCTTGTGCACACCTGATTGGAATTATTCTTTGAGGACACTTGCATGCAAGTGATCCGGTTCACTATATGATTGACTGATTCAATTATGGAGCATGATGATGTTTGTGGATTTGATGATATGTTATTTTATGATATTATATCGACAAGTGATATTGACTAGTTTTCCTGAGTGTGTAGGACTCTGTATCTGTGAGGATGCAAAGGGAATCAATGGATATCCTTGGAATCTGGATCGATTCAGGGAGAAGATAGTTATGGTTTGAATGTTTTGATATTACATATGTGACATATGACTAGATATTATGATGTTGATTGTTATCGCTGGCATGTTTCGTTGATGGATGCAGGTTGACGATAGCTTGCCAACCAGACTCACATTTGGATTAAAGGGGTCACGCACAACAACCAGAGACATTGAGGGAGAGGTGTGGCAGAAGCCCTCCCATAGCCTACTATCACTCTCGTTGTGGCTGAAACTGTAGGTTAACGATTACCTAGTTCAAGAGATCCATGATGTTGTGAGGGAAGACTGTGAAAGACACTCACGATGATTCTAAGGGGCATGCAATAAGGTAGGGTCCTTATTCCTTAGAGGCCCTTAGTCTCCCACAAGGTCAGTTGACGAAGTATTGACTCCAAGGGTTCGATGTCTACCAAAATCATTCAAAAGGTGAGTGGAACCCTTGGAGCATGTAGTGCGTCTTGAAGGGCATGTTGTGATCTTAACTCTCGTAAGTTAATAAACCTAGTACCTAGAAAACTATGCCTCCTTAGGAACTGGTCAGCCTTAAAATGAATAGTGGTAAGAGTAAAGTTTAATAACTAATTTTTCCCTTAAAAACCATTGCCAAGCCTAGTGAATTTAAAACCTAGGTATAAATAGAACATATCAACAACAAAAAAACTAAATGGACATGTAACAAGAAGGGGGTAAGGAAAATTAAAAAATTAATCATTAAAGTAAAATTTTAATGAAGGATTAAATTAATAAAAAGGGTAAATTGTTGTTTATATCTAAACTTTCTAAATATGAACTTGGAAAAAAAGGGGAAACTTAAGGAAAAGGGGAATGTCTAACATAGTAGGGAATCTAGTCTTTGGAACCTTCTAATTGTGAACTCAACTAGGTTTTAAGAAAGGCATCAGTCATTTAAGAAATGTAAGGGAATAAAGGGACATTGGGGAGCATTTTTAGGAATGTTTTTAGGTGGGTGAGGGAAATAGTCAAATTTAATTAATTAATAAATTGATTTTCTAGTGCAACTAAGGGATTGGGGAAACTAATCACTAAGAAAACTCTATAAAAAGGATGGCAAAGGAGGAGTATGGATCACGTCTGGTATGCGTAAGGTTATGCTACCAGAATTTATCTTGACTGGATTTTTCTTGTGGGAGTTGGGATACCCATCTCGGATAACGAGTGGTAGCTCGACCATGTGAGGCGAGCTAGGAGATAGCATTCTTTGGTATTATGTGTGTGGCCCCTTTGCGGCTTGAGGGGCTCAGGGGGAAGAAGAGTACCCCTAGCGTTGGTTGGGAGGTACCGATGAGGTCTCAGCAGTTGTCAAGAAAGACTTGGATGGAGTGAAAGTAGGACTTGAACGAAGCAAATGCACGGGACAACGACTTCAGATACTTCGCCTTTGGTTACGGTACACGGGTGTAAAATTTTTCATTAGTAGATTGTTAATATTTTTTGTATATGGATTTCAATATTGATGAATATTGTTATGAATTTATGGAATGGTAGTTGTTAATCTCAATTGAAATTGATCCGATAGTGAAATTCCTGGAAGACTCTGTGAACTATCCTAATAGTTTAATGCATGCAGTTTTTCTTCCTTCGGGTTGGGGTTTAAAATCTATAATCACCCATGTTTGGTAATTCACCAAGGCATGTTAACCTTTATAGCGAACTTTTATAAATGTTCAGAATTGTTGCTTCATGTATTGACATCTTGTCGCATTATTGTGAAGGGATAAGTCCTAGCCTCTTATATCTTACTAGAGTTCCTTAGATCATTGTTAGTAACTTGTTTTTGTTTTAGTGTAAGATAAAGTCTAGAAACTCAAAACGATTGCCTTATATCCCCTATTGATCTGGTTAGTGGGGGGGAATACATATTTAGGCGTATAATGTTAAATGAACCGTAGCCTTAAATAAGTAAGTTGTTGAGGAATCTATCTAAGTAGTCTACCAAGTGATCTATTTGTACCATTCATTGAACCCTTAACTGAGTAATCTATCCCCTACGAAATTCTTTTGTTTTGTATATGGCATGTATGACAAACCTATTCCACATGAATTTTTCTGCTAATTATAGTACTTGTATGATGACTAAATTAGACGTAAATAGTTTGATTGGTATCTCTCTCGTTGCTTTGCACGGTAGTTGTTGGTTTGATTGTATTCGGTCTCAATGCTTATTGCATGATTGTTATGGTATTATGTGTCGAGGATCACCTCCGCTAATGTAATCTTGGTGTTGGATTCATGGAGGAGGACGACTTATGGTAGGCTTCCTCTTGAGCCTCTAGGATGGTCGTTTGTGGGCATTCTATTGTAGTTAGGAAGGATCCCCACGAACCTCTCCTCCTTCTGGCTACCAATTATGGGCCTCTCTTGTCTCTTTCTCTTGGAATGAGAATTCCAGTGGTGGTATCCTCTCCTACCATGGCAAGGGATTTCTCACAACCCACGACCATCTCCTCGCAGGCCAAACTGCCATAAAATCGACTAAGTACACCTCCCATGACCAGAAATCGTTTACATGGGCTCATCGTGGATCTCACTAGCGTATACTCAGACAAACTCCATTACAGAGCTTTGCATTGAATGTTACCTCTTAACTCATTAAACCTTCCCCTACTGCTCAACAATTTTCGTTCTTTCTGCTCAGCGATTAAATTGATTTACGCAACAAATTTTACTGCAAGTCTCAGTGTTTTTCCCAAAGGCCAACGATCTACTTGGAGTTTGCCTACTTGAATGCTCATTGTTTTTAGTGGTCAGATGTCTCTGGCTATGTCCAACTCCTTAATTATGAGTTTTGTTTATAAGAAGGGATTTATTGATGTCTTATTCTATTCCAGTGGTTAGATTTTAATTTCCTTATCTGTATTTCGATTTTGAGTGTGGAATTAATTCATTTTAAGATAGGTTATCCCCAAGTTTTATCACATGCCTTTAGCTTGTGGTTACCTTGTTTATTTGGTTATGCTTGAAAACCCCTTTTTATAGAAGGTATTCATATCTACTCAACCCTTCGAAACTATAGGATTGAATCCCAACCATTAAAGGGTAGCCTTAATTTTTTTAAATCATACTTTGTGGCTTAGGGTTTGTGCCCACCTTCTTCCAATTGAATGTTA
>ML832927.1:68003-80992 GCA_009831015.1 Picea engelmannii
GATTTTTTGAACTACATAATATTATGGATGATAAGGAAAGGATTCACATAGAAACTTTGAACTTTGAGATAAAACCATATCAATGGTATCAATGGATAGTGAAAATGCAGCCCCCTCTTTATCATTATACTTGGGGTTTATTTACAAGAGGCTCAGAAGCACAATATGGGAAAGTTTGGTGACAATACTACTTCAGTCAATTGAAAAGAATCAAGCACTCAGGTGTTATTGAAGATTATAATTCATAATTTCAAGTATTGGCCACAAGGGTAGATGAAATACATGACCAAAAATTGAGACCCTACAAATATTTTGTAAGCCATGCAAAATTCTCTTCATATTCAAGACAAAAATAAGGCTACCCACAAATATACCATTGGATCATACACACCAAGAAAATATCAATTTGGTGGTCATAAGACAAGTGTACCTCAACCAACAAGGTTGAAACCTCAACAAATGGATGAAAGAAGAGTAAGAGGATGATGTTTCAATTGTGACAGAAAGTATAGTAAGGGGAATAAATGTGGTGAGAAGAAATTATTCTACATAGATTGTGAAGGGGAAGAAGATAGTGTACCACAACCAACAATGTTGACACCTCACAAAATGGATGAAAGAAGAGAAAAATGAATATGTTTCAATTGTGTTAGCAAGTATAGTAAGGGGCATAAGTGTGGTGAGAATAAATTATTCTACATATACGATGAAGAGGAAGAAAATTGGGAATTGGAACCACCACAAGATCCAGATCTAGAAGAAACTACTCCAACAATATATTTTCATGCATGGACTGACATCAATACTCCACAGACCCTCAAGATACAAGGATACATCAAAAATAAAATGGTTACAATATTAATTGATTCTACCAGTACCCATAATTTCATCAATTAAAAATTAGTAAATGATCTCAATTTCTTTGTGTATCCCAGATTAGAGTCTCAATTAATGATTGTAGATGGAGGTACCATAAAACCCTTAACAACTAAAACAACTCTAGGAAGGGATTGTATGCATAGATTGAAGTAAGAACCTGAAATTTCATGACCTAGGTTTTGTTTAGAAGAAAATGGGTTTTTCAAACCCAATTTTGAAATCTAGTCATTTTCTAGAAAAAGGTAGAAAACTATGTGGTGAAATACTAGGTTGATGCCAAGTGTTTGTAAATACTCTTCAACCACAAAATTTACTATATGTATTTGTTTCCAATATTGTTATTATTATTAATTCATTTTAAAGTTATCCATTTAATTAACTAATTGTCAATACATTTTTTTTTCTATGGAGAAAATGATTACACCAATCTTTTGGAAATTATGGAATCAAGAGAATTGTTGTAAATAGTATGGTGGGAAGAATTGTACAAATGTATTATGAGTAACTCAAACTCTAGTTTTAGAGCTATGGTTTTATATCTAGTCCATCCATGAATAATATACAACCATTTGTTGGCATGAAATTTTATTGTTAAAACCGATTAAAAAGGATCTTCATGGAATATAAATCTTCATGTTGAATCCTTGTTAAAATGTATGAATGATGTTGTGGTGGAATGTCATTTGAGTGATTTTTTGGGTTCCATCATGGAAACATATAGGTTGTATAATACATTTGTTGACAAAGTTATTTAGGTGGACATAATTCTGCCCACGATATGTATGAGTAGTTGTTTTGTGATTGATCACAAACCGTTAAATAATTGGCATCAACTTGAGAGCATTGTGGGGTGCATAATTCATATTATTTTTAACTGATTGAATTAGTATCAATTATTTCCATAATATGTATGATTAACCATATCATAAAAATATATCATATTGTAAGGGATTGTATTGGATTGTGGATAACCCAGATTGAGAATTTATGTGTGGTCTCTTATTAAGAGTTGAATAATCTCTTGAACTTTCATTGTGGATGTGAATGGAGTATTAAGAATAAATTGATGTGATTAACCTTTGCATATATTTTCTTAATTTTTAATGAAGGGTGTAGGCGTGTGATGAATTATTTACGTCTTGTCTTGTTTTTATTCTTTCAAATACATGCATTCATACATATATATTTCCACTTCTTCAGGAACTCATGGTTGGTATTTGACTTAGTGTCAATGGGAATTATAGAGGATACATAGTATGAGTGGAATATAATGATCATTCTCAACTCAATAGGGTGGTAGGCCTTGGGGAGTTTCAAAGATAGATTCTTTTTTGGCCAAGACCAACTTCATGTCAGGATTGATGGGTTGAGAAGGTGTATCAAAGGCTTGAATCACATGAACTTGGGTGACAATGCATGAATGCCATTTTTAAAAAATATTTTCCAAAAGGTGGGATTTGATGATCTCTAGAGAACCAATAGTGATTCCCTTGAAAGTGTAGTGATGCCCCTCCTGTTGGAAACTAATGCATAACTCACAAACATCCATGGTGATGGGACCTAACTGTTGAATTTTTATAAGATATGATATTGTATGTGAATGAATGAATATCATGTTACAATGACGAATGGTCTATATATAAAGAACATATGTTGAACATGGTGACCATCCATGAAGAGATGTGTCCCTTGGGTAATAAATATATTTATACTTTATATTATTCTTTATGCTTTATAATTTATTATATATATATTTATAGTTTCTCTCATAAATATATTATTACAATAATAATATTATAATTAATAATATTTCTTAATAATTAATAATCTCATTATTAATTATCAATATAGTGGAATGTCTTTTTGATGCTGCCCAAACAACAACACTCCCTCTTAGTGAGGAAGACATTTTACATTATGCCAAGATTACCTCTGAAGATTACCTTTGAAGATTACCTATGGGTATCTCTCAAATAGATTCAACATGTCACCATGACATCCATTACCTTGCAATGCATATGTACTTCATCATGTGCACCCTTGTGACTTCACAACCAATGCATCCAAGACATGTGGGTAGTTTTCAAATAACTTCAACATGTCTCTAGGAAATACAATACCTTGCAATGAATCTGTACCTCATCATGTGCACCCTTTTGACTTCACAACATGCATCCAAATAATATGAGTATCTCTTCAATAGCTACAACATGTCATCATGCGACTATGTAGTTTTTGACAGAAAATGTGGATATCTTATGCATTACATCCAATACACTATGATAAAATTTGTACCTCATATCTTCAACACACATCTAGGGTCTATGGGTAGCTCTCAAATGACTACAAAATCTCATCATGAAACTATCCAGTACCCTATGATAAAATATTAAGCCATCACTCCCTCTGAAGAGGGACTATGCCGAGATTCTCCCTGAAGTACTCTAACTTGGTCCTTGGCAACAACTTTCTTAGCACATCTACAACCTTCTCATTGATAGCCACATATTGATGCCTCACTTCTTCCTTCTACACCATATTGGAGCCTCATTTCTCCCTTCTATACTAAGTGTCTAGCAACCAAGTGTCACTTCCATGAGACAAAGACTCCAAGTATGATACCACACTAGCTCACATCCATTGACTATTGAACATGTGAATCTATACATCCTCGTATATCCATAGTGAAAACATAACTTAACCCCATGAAACCAAGTTTTGTGGGTGATCTCAATAACTACAACATGTCCCTAGGAAATCCACTCACTGTGATGCATCAGTACCTGATCATGTGCACTCCTGTCTCAATACAAACCCTCAAATATACATAGTGCAACACGACTTCACCCCATGCAACCAAGGGCTGTGGATATCTCTCAATAGCTACAACATGTCCCCAATACATCCACTTCTTTCGATGCATAAATAACTCCTCATGTGCACTCTTGTCTTAGTGCTAACCCTTTTTATTGTTGGATGAGAACACTCAGTTCTATCCATTTTTCATATTGGATGAGTTCCACATGTCTCAGTGTGAACATGATGTCACCGCATACAACCAAGGTCTATGGGTTGCTCTCAATAGCTACAAAATGTCCCCAGTACATCCACTCAATGCAATGCATCAGTACCTAATCATGTGCCTTTATGTCTTAGTGCCAATACTTTTTCATGCTCGATGAGAAAAATCCCTCTTAAGAGGGACCACAGAAAGCTTGTCTATGAAGTACTCAAAATTCATCCTTGACATCGTCTTGGTAAACACATCCACAAATTGATCCTCTATAGTCATGAATCTGGAGCCTCACTGCTCCCTTACATGGATGATTTTAGGGGCTAAATTTCTCTCACATGGGCTAATTTTCCATGGTTTTTCCAAAAATGAGATTCTCTATTTTAAAAATGATTCACCCAAATTTATAGGATAAAATCATTTTACCTTAAAAATTGCCAAACTTTTATAAAAACTATATAAAATCCTTAGAAATTTGAATATTTGTACAAAATATCGCCAATCATTTATAGTTGGCATATGAAGGATTAGTAAGATTCGCCAAGGTTTCTACATTTCAGAATAGATTTCCATCCTTAAAATCATCCCTTCTCCCTTATCCACTATATCCCTGATATAGTAATATCTTATCTTGATATGCTTCTACCTATCATAGACCACGGGGTTCTCTGACAACTTCATGCAACTCTGGTTGTCACACCAAATTAGGTCACCTCTAGTCTGAGACCAAATAACCAAGAAAAAATTCTCGAAACCACACTGCTACTGCACATGCTTCCAAATACTCAGATTTAATTGTACTGAGTTCCAAACATGATTTATTCCTACATCTAGTGGAGCCTCCTGGTCCTTACTATAGTACCCATATCCCTCTGGAACTAATTGTATGGCTCCCTCTTGAGCACTAAATATCAACTGAAACTTCAACCTATTGACTTCATCACTTGTCCTCCAAAAGAAGTGTAATATACCAGATATAAAATGTATGAAGAACATAAATAAAATGCTAGTAATGGCAGAATAACAACAATATAACCAGAACATTCACCACAATAACACTGAAATGATATGAGAATAATAACAAAAATAGCATTTTGAATCTGAAAGAAATGTTGACAGGCCTCTTTAAGGGGGAAACCTCCAATTGATCAGAGATCTATTACAATAATATCCAAGTTAGGGTTCTCATACCCTTGACTCCTATTTATAATAAAAATAAGCATCTAGAGGAAGATCCTTCAAGAAGCATAAACTTCTATTGGGTCTTCTTACATCCGCCTTATTCTATTATATTGAAAGGCCTTATTAATATTGACCTTTATTACATCCAAATATATTGTTCTACCTATGTGCTGGTTAGGACCCTAACATGTCCATCCCCTTAAAAAAAACCTTGTCCTCAATGCTTGAGATGATGAAATTGCTTCAGAATTCTAGTTGGTTCCCAAGTGGCGTTTTCTAGAGTTGTATCTTTCCACTGGACTTGCACTTCCTTGATGGTTCTCTGATGTAGGCAATGTTCACACTAGTCCAAAACTACTTCTGGTTGTAGCCAAATGGATCCTTATTTAGCTAATAATGGAAGGTTGGTTTGAATTTGGCACTTAGCTCTAATCACCTTCTTTAAGCATGAAACATCAAAAACAGGATGTAGCTTCGAATGGCTAGGCAAAGATAATTGGTAGGCTACTTGTCCCACATGCTTTAGAATGGTATAAGAACCATAAAATTTGGGTCCTAGATTCTAACAATGCTTGGCCTTGAGGGTAGTTTTCTTGTAAGGTTGCAGTCAAAGAAACACCTGATCCCCTTCTGCAAATTGACGCTCAGAGCGAACTTGATCTGCTTGTTTCTTCATGCGATTATGTGCCATGAACAAATTCTCTTTGAGTGTATAGAGAATAGCCTCTCGAGCTGTAAGTGTTAGGTCAACTGGCTCGATCTTCAAAGAACCCGATAAGTATGACAGAACTAAAGGTGTCTTTTGTCCATGTACTGCTTCAAAATGAGTCATGTGTGTATTTGTATGGTATGAAGTGTTGTACCACCATTCAGCTAGGGGTAGCCATTGAGCTCACTGATTTTTCTTTTCCGAGGCAAAACACCTCAAACATTTTTCCAAAAACCTGTTCAAAACTTTTGTTTGGCCATTAGTATGGGGATGATAAGTTGTGCCGAGATGCAATTTTGTGCCTTGTATCTTGAACAGTTCTTGCCAAAATTTTTTTATGAAAGTTGGGTCGCAATTAGAAACTATAGAGTGCGGCATTCCATGAAAATTTGAGCCACCGTAGATGTTGTAAACGGGTGTTGAAGGGCACATAAATGAGCATACTTGGAAAGGCGATCAACAACCACCATGATGATGGATTTTTTGCCTGATTTGGGTAAGCCGGTAATAAAATCCATAGAGATATACTTCCAAATAGTAGGTGGAATCAGGAGCAGTTGTAGTGTGCTTGGAGATTTGACTATTTCTCCATTGTTGCATTGAAACACATCACATTCAGCTACAAAATTATGAATGTCCTATTTCATACCATCCTAGAAAAAGGAACGTTTGACCCTATCATAGGTTTTGGTGAACCCAGAGTGCTCTGTTGTGGCTGTAGCATGAATCTCAGAAAGTACCGTGGATTTAAGCTTTGATTGTTTACTTAAATACAAACAGCCTTTGTATCGAAGTTCATCATGGAGCCAAGAGTACCATGGGGAAGATGGAGCATTGGACTGCAATTGTTGGATCAACTGTGAAATTTTGGGATCTTGTAGCCATTCCTGGCGAACGACTTGGAGCCAATCTGGTACAATGAATGAAAGGGAAAAATGGGATCCTTCATCTTCATATTTCTGGGAAAGTGCATCTGCAACCACATTGTATTTGCCTTTCTTGTAAATGATCTCATAATCATATCCAAAGAGTTTAGTCACCCATTTTTGTTGTTATGGGGAGGAAATGCATTGTTCCAGAAAATACTTGAGGTTTTGATGGTCTATCTTAATTTGGAAGCGTTTCCCCAATAGATAAGGGCACCACATATCAACGACATGCAGAATAACCAACATTTCCTTTTCATAGATGGATTTGCCCATATTTCTTTTAGATAGTTTCTTCTTGGTAAAGGCGAAAGGTTGACCCTCTTGCATAAGGACAACACCAATTCCTTTCCCTGAGGAATCACATTCCAACACAAAGGTCTTTGTGAAATCAGGAAGGGCAAGGACTGGAGTGGTGCACATGGCCATCTTCAAGGTTTGGAAATATTGAGTAGCGACTGTTGTCCAAGTGAAAGAGTTCTTTTTTAGTAGAGTAGTGAGAGGTGTTGCAATCTTCCCATAATTCTGAACAAACTTTCGATAGTACCCTATTAAGCCCAGAAATCAACGCAATATCTTAAGAGTCTTTGAGTGAGGCTAGTCTTGCATAGCTTCAATCTTTTTAGGATCCACCCTAACACCATCTTTTCCAACCATATGACCCAAGTATTCTACTTATGAGGTGCCAAAAGCACATTTAGACTGTTTTAGGAAAAGTTGGTGCTCAGAGAATAGATGGAGAACTCGATCTACATGAGAAAGATGGTCTGTTGAGGTTTTTCTATAGATGAGGATATAATCAAATAAAACTAAGACAAAATGGAAGAGAAAAGGATGGAAGACATGATTCATGAGGCTTTGGAAGGTGGAAGGGACATTACACAAGACAAATGGCATGACCAAAACCTCATAGTGGCCCTGATGAGTTCTAAAGGCAGTCTTCAAAATGTCTTCCTCTTTCATATGTATCTGGTGGTAGCCCGAATGAAGACGAATTTTAGTGAAGAATTAGGCACCACTCAATTCATCCAGGAGGTTATCAATGACAGAAATGGGGAATTTGTCTTTGATGGTAAGTTTGTTGAGGGAACAGAAGTCAGAACACATTCGCCAAGAACCTTCTTTCTTCAGGACCATGACCACAATAGAAGAGTAGGGGTCGGACTAGGGTGGATAACGCCTGCATTAAGGAGTTCCTGGACCATTTTCTGAATTTCATTTTTTTGGGAAAAGGGGTGACAATACGGACGAATATTGGGAGGAAGGCTTCTGGGTACCAGGGGAATGGAATGATCATGAAGACCATGGGAAGGAGGGAGTCCTTGGGGAGTAGAAAAGACAAATTTATTTTTAGAAAGGATGGCTTGGAGGTCTTGTGGGATCGAGGGTGTCCTTGTTGCTTGTATGGAATGGAGTTGGGCGATAACACGATAATGAAATTTTTTTAGAATATTTTCCATGCGATGGGAACTAATGATCTCATGTGAACTTGAGGTGATGCCTTGGAACTTGTATTGGTGGCCCTCCTGGTCGAATTGCATAGTTAAGTCATTAAAATCCATGATAATGGGACCCAAAGAACTTCACCAGTCTACACCCAATACAATGTCACAACCTCTCATGTTGATAGCAAACATATGGGGGTTCAGGTGGTAGTCACCAATTTGGAGTCACACATTTTCACAATTCCCTCCACATTTCATGGAACCACCATTGGTGATCATGATTTGGAAATTATTGACGGCATGGATGTAGCAATGAGTTTCTTGGGCGATGCGGCGATGAATAAAATTATGGGTGTTGCCACTATCAACCAGAATGATGACCTTCTGATGCTCGATGTAACTAATTAGCTTGAGGGTTTGGGGAGAAGAGAAGCTAGTGAGAGCATTGAGGGAAATGACCGGTTCTACTTTGGGAGGGTCTGAGGGAGGGGTTATGTCAATGGATTTAGGTGACTCAGACACAAAGGGACTTTCTACATCCTCTTCCGAAATATCCTCAGAGATGGCCATAAAAAACTTTTGATCTTTACATTTGTGGCTCGGGAAATATTTTTCATCACAATTATAAAAAGGTCCTTTGAGTTAGCGTTTATCCATTTCATCCCTGGTCAATTTTTGGATCTTTAGTGGAGCAGAGGGAGTAGTGGGATTTACTAGTTTAGGGCGAGGGATAGATAAGGGTTTTCAATTTTGAGAATATACAACCTGTTGTGCTTCTTTATCTATTTTAGTAGCCTCCACCCAACTCTAAGGCCGATCCATGAGGACATGGGCCCGAATCTCATCCTTGAGGCCGTTGATAAAACACTTTCAGAAAAAGGCATCAAACATGCCCTCTATTATAAAATCCAGGCACTCAAAGGCAGCTATAAAGTCTTGCACTATTCCTAATTGTTTAAAATTTATCAAACAGCCCTAATGGTTGGTGTCAGTGTCAAAGCATTCATAAATCTCTACCACAAAGTGTGTCCAAGCAATATACCCTTGACGAGAAGTTTTTCTCCATTGCCACCATTTCCAATTTTCTTGATATAGATGGAGAACACCATACCAGAGTTTGTCCAAGTCATTTTTAATGTTGTATAAAGTGAAATAATGTTCCATTTGGGTTACCCAACCAGTGGGGTCTGAGCCATCAAATTTGGTCACATCCACCCGTGGAAGGTGTAGGTCACGTTAAAAGTGATGGTTCTGAAAGTTAAGGGAATGAGAGGCATGGTCACCTTTAGTATGTGGAGGTGAGGAAGAGGAAGGGTTATCTATAGGGATATGTAGTTTGGTGCAGAGTACCAAAAAGACTGATTCAAGTTGGGTGGTGAGGTCTTGTTTGATTTCCTCCATTGAGTTATACATGGTTGTATTGATGGCAACAACATTGGAACTAAGTTGTTTCACTTCTTGTTGGGTCTCAATGAGACCAGATTGCAGGGTGTTGAAGCACGCTTCCAAGTCTTGGCTACAGGTATGGGCCATGAGGATGGGGGAACTGAAAAGGGGCGGGCGGGGTCAAAATATTTTTTTTTTAAAATGATATGGATGAATGTGATAAGGGAGAAGAGATGAATCCAATGGAATAGGTCTCAAATAATGGTGAAGAATACTGCATAGAGGAAATTCCCAAATGCTTAACTAGAAAGAAATGTGTATTTACTTGGCAACCCGAACACAGTTGTGCGACAATAGATCTTATCTGTTTTAATTTGTTTATGTTTCTATCCCCAAGGATTAGGTATTCAAGGGTTCTATAGACAAGGGTTTTCCTATTCTATAGCTCTATGATATACGTGCAGGGTCCAATAGTATTACTCGGCCCAATATCTCAGGGCACTAACTAAGGAGGATAGACCATACCCTTATCTGTACTACCCGACTACCAAGGTACTAGAGAGTATCTTCCTAATTTCTATTCTCGATGACACTATAGTAGTCAGGCGACCGATCAGGTTATCTAAAGAGGGATTTAGGTAATATAGGTCGATCCGTACACAAGTGTTGTCTGATGCGCTACCACTCAAAGGGGTACCAACAGGGGTTACAAGGGTGACCAACATATGTGAACTTAAGTAACACTTGTATTTCTTGTGTGTATGAATCTCTCAACCACGGGTTTATGTGAGAAACAATAGAACTCTGTGGCTTAAAGATACCAAAATATGTCTCTACCCTGAAAAAAAATTTAACCCACACTTTCTGCCAAGGAAAGTGCTTTGATACCACTTGTAATATACCACATATAAAATGTATGCAGAACAAAAATAAAATTTTATTAACGAAAGAAGAACAACAATATAACCAGAACATTCACCACAATAACACTAAAATGATATGAGAATAATAACATAAATAACACTTTGAATCTGAAAGCAATGTTCACAGGCCTCTTCAAGGGGGCAACCTCCAGTTGAGCAGATCTCTATTACAAGAATATCCAAGTTAGAGTTCTCATACCCTTGACTCCTATTTATAATAAAAAGAAACATTTATAGAAAGATCCTTCTAGAAGAGGAAGCTTCTATTAGGTCTTCTTACATCCTCCTTATTCTATTTTATTGAAAGTACTTATTAATATTGACCTTTATTACATCCAAATATATTGTTCTACCTATGTGCATGTTAGGACCCTAATAGGAAGTCTCATCATCCTCTTCTTGTAGGTCTTACCTACAAGTCAAATTCAGTCCAATAGTCATCAATTTCCGAAGCCACACTACTTTGCGCCTTCATCCACATGGTTAAACATACTCTACCTACACCATAATGGAGCCTAGACTGATGCAATATGTCGAAGTACTCTTTGGATCAGGAATATTGTTGATCCAATCTGAATTCGAATATCCATATAACCTGAACTCATGGCCTTTCACATACCTAAGACCATAATCCAATGTAACCTTAAGGTGCCTCATCACATGCTTTGTTGTGACCAAATGAACCTTCTTGGGTTGTTCCATATATTGTCTCAAGGTGTTCAAAACATATATATTGTCTTGTGTTCATCAAGTACATCAATGAACCCACCATCTTCCTATAGTACTGCACTCAGTTATCTATACTCCTTGAAGATATTTCTCCATTCTAGTGATCTCCTCTACTTCTATTTCATCAAAGTCATCAGGTGCATCCTTGAAAGAACTATGACATCTGAACTTCTTGGGATCTCAATGCCTCATGATCTCCATAAATTGATGGCATGGTATAATTCACCACATCACCATATACTGACAAAGATATTCTTTATCTCCTTCTATGATTGCTCATCCATGTACTTTTGATAGTTTTGGGCACAAACTATCACCAAGACTCATAATTGTATCCTACATTGCACAACATAGAAAAATCTCTCTGTAGGTCCTTCACACTTTCATGAAGACAACAATCTTTTGTGACTAAAAATTCATATTTTTGATCAATAACGTTTCTCCATTCTAATGGAGAGAACCTAAAAAACCTTCATNATCCTACATTGCACAACATAGAAAAATCTCTCTGTAGGTCCTTCACACTTTCATGAAGACAACAATCTTTTGTGACTAAAAATTCATATTTTTGATCAATAACGTTTCTCCATTCTAATGGAGAGAACCTAAAAAACCTTCATGCTCTCTTCAACTACAAAAATATATGTTCTTAAGACTTGTCATTCTCACTCTATAGCAACAAAATATTTTCTAAGCCTTGCTTCTATAAGATCTATATATCATGCTATCATTTCAAAAAGTATTGTTGTTTTCCTTTCCATAGTACCTCTTTTTATGGATTCAGAAGCTACTCACTCTCATGCCTTTGTCACTATTTATAATCTCAGTACATAGGAACCTGGTTGGTTTTAAATTTTCTAGCGACGACAATATATTTGAAACAACATAAAGAGTCTTCTCAAGTGATGCTTTTGAGTTTTGACTCATTCGAGTAATTCTTGAAGTTTTTTACGCCATATGTATCCTCGATGGTATTCACTCTCTAGGTACCATAATGATTAGACAAGAAGAGATCCTTGGCACTTTGTAACTAGTTCCCACCTTTCTCATTCAATTCTTCACATTGTACGACTTCTCACAAATATAACACAGCCTCCAACAAGCATACAACTTGCATCTAGTGTTTGAATTTATGCTATGGTTCATTGCACATTAATTTGATGTAGATATTTTATAGGTATTCACACCCAAATAAAGAAGTATTCCTTACTTATCCACACAATGCTTAATAACCATATGGCTTCCAATTTTGGTCGATAGGAAGGACACCAAAATATCTAGCTCTGCTTTCCTGAATTTCCTTTGTAAAATACTTGGGTATTCTGGCCTTGTATCCTTCCTTCTTTTCATTATATATGAAACTTAAAACTAGGACTAATAACAACAAGAATTAGTTGTGTAACAAATGTTTTTTTTTTTTTTTTCTTTAGAATCTATGTCTAGTTTTTAGATTGCTCATTGCCACCTTCTTGTTGAGATGAGCTTTGATTTCAAGCACAAGATATCTCTTATTTTCCCATACCCTCCTGTGAGGGAGTTAAGCCTGGCCCTACTCTAATACCATGTTGATTTTTCATAAGAGATGATATTGTATGTGAATGAATGAATATCTTATTACAATGATGAGTGTTCTATATATAAAGAACATATGGTGACCATGGTGACCAACCATGAAGAGATGTGTCCCTTCAGTAATAAATATATTTATACTTTATTATCTCTCTCTCTCTCTCTCTCTCTCTCTCTCTCTCTCTCTATATATATATATATATATATATATATATATATATATATATA
>ML832928.1:9158-30311 GCA_009831015.1 Picea engelmannii
ATTCAATGTGTTACCCTCCCTTAAGGGTTCTTTCTATAATCTTATGTGGTCTATTCCATGGATGCATTTTTGTTATTCTGAAGTTAAGGGTTTATCTTTTATCTATCAATGATCACTCCAAATGGTATTATAACTCTTTCTCGGGGAAGAAAGTGTAAGTTTTTTTTTTTTTTTTGCAAAATTTTCAAGGGAAAAAGAGGGTGACAACATTTAGATCCATTCCTTTAGCTTTTTGTGTAGAATACAAAGAAACCAATTGTATATTTGAGTTCCTCCAAAAAAAAACTTAATGACCTGTGTAGTTGAAAAAACTAATGAACTTGAAAACTTCACATCAACAATGCCACTAGTGACCTCTGTAGTTGAAAAAACTACCAAAATAAGAAAGGTTGAGGAAGGGACAAATGCCATGAGATAAAGAAAATGAAGTGGCCAAAGCAAATTTGTATCGCATACAAGTAATACACCCAATACAACACCCAAAACCTTACCAATTTGATATTAAGTGGCTAACTCATTTTACAAAGTGATCTCTTATACTATGGATAGAGTGATTTTATCATTATTGAACATACCCACTCACTATATAATAATGTGATAAAAATTGGTGAATAAAATTTGAAAAGTCATGAAATTAAATTAAAATAACTTACATTTACTATAACATGTGAAAGTGATTTGAGCAATATTATCATAATATTTATATGGAACAATCACATCATTATTACAATGTAAAGCTTCTACATGTATATATGTATTACAAAATAATGTGATAAAAATTGGTGAATAAAATTTGATAACATGTATATATGTATTACAAAATAATGTGATAAAAATTGGTGAATAAAATTTGATAATACGTGAAAATGATTTTAGTAATATTATTCATAATATTTATATGTAACAATCACATCATTATTAAAATGTAAAGTTTTTATATATATATATATATGTATTACAAAATAATGTGATAAAAATTGGTGAGTAAAATTTGAAAAGTCATGAGACTTTACATCTAATATAACATGTAAAAGTGATTTAAGCAATATTATCATAATATTTATATGCAACAATCACATCATTATTACAATGTAAAGATGTATATAACAAAATAATGTCATAAAAATTGGTGAATAAAATTTGAGAAGTCATGAGACTTTACATCACATATAACATGTAAAAGTGATTTTAGCAATATTATCATAATATTTATATGCAACAATCACATCATTATTACAATGTAAAGATGTATATATGTATTACAAATAAGAATTTGCTAACATAAAATTATATTAAATTTGCAATTTTTTTTTCACAAGATTTTATACAACACTTATATACATGTATATATTAAATTAAAATTTGTAAATTTTTTTCAAAGACATTGTATACAACATTTACATGTATACATCTGAAAAGACTACAAAACATTGATTACGTTGAAAGGCGTACACTTATTAACAATGGGCACATTTAATATGTTTTTAGTACTTAATCAGTTTTGTATGGACAAGATTAAATATTGTTGAAATATTCTTAGTCGTCCCAATAAATCAATGGTTGTGATTTCAACCACTAACTTCCTCACTAATATAAAGACATCAGTTTACATGTTTATTTTTTTACTTTTACTTAATCATGTTTAAAATTTACTATGATGGCTGCTGATTACCACCTCTAAGTAATTAACGTTTCATTTTCTAAAGAGCCCAAATTTACCAGCGACGAATGACTTACTTAATGCCCAAAACTAGATTATTTCAACGTTCACCAACCACAAATAACTTGTGACTGTGCTAGTTTTTGTGACTGTGCTAGTTTGTATAGGCAACCAACAATGAAATCAATGCACGCCCCCTCTCTCCGAGAAGGTGGGCGGAGCTGTCGATTTGCTTCCACGTTTCCACCAACTGTTTGAAAAAGAGATTGCAATGGAATGGAGTGCGTGTTTCACTTTGAAAAAGCGAAAATGGATCTGTTCGGCGACCTTTAATAATCTCATATAAATATCTTTAAATTCAAATGATTAGTAGTATTATTATAATGATCAGGCATATCTGCTGTGCCATCTTTAAATTCAAATTATTAGGAATAATATTATAATTAGGCATATCTGGCATCGTGTTTTAAATAAAAGGGGTTTGTGCACACTCCCGGAGCAAAGGAACCTGCGGGTTGAGTGTTGAGTACAGTACCTGGTACAGAAACAAGAATACTCCTACGTAAGCCGAAAGGAGTGTGGAGTTTGTGATTGTGTCATTCAAATTGGACCATGCCCTCCATTGCAGTAAGCACGGCGTATGCGTTGTCGTTCGTAAATGATCGTAGCGCGGGCGTTCCAAAGGCAAGGGGAATGGGAAAGGCACGGGTCGATAAGCGGTTGAGGTTTTCATTAAACGTGGAAGGCTCTGGACGCTTAACAAGTAGAGCTGTGCAGAAGAGGAGGAGAAGTCTTGATATCGAGGGGGACGTTCTGGGACAAAATGGATTCTTGATTCCGGCCCGCTCTCATTTGCTTCAAGTGGCCGTGGATATCGATGAAGGTCTTATTAAATTCTCTCGAAATCCTTTCTGTGCCAAAAAAATTGATCTGTTTATTGAAGGGAGGGCTAACTGTTTTAAATAAACTATTCTTGGCAAAATACATGTTCAAATGGGATGCTTAGAGTATCTCTACACGTACTTCACAACGCATTTTAATACAGTTGTTTGTTTGCTTTTTGGAGGGGGTGGAATTTTATTATAGAGGTTCAAATGTGCAGTCAGGATAAAGTTTAAACTTTTACAGTCAAACCTGGTCTGCATATTTTTTGAATCCCGCCCCCCCCTGCTTTCAATTTTACAAAACTTTGTGTGAAAACAGACTACAGTTAACAGAAAAACGTCGGCTTATTCTCCATACAGACAATAAAACTCAGAAAATAGACAACAGAATTCAGAAAGCAGAACAGAGACTAAAAACCACAAGAGAATCACTGATCTATTACTTCTGCTGTGCAGAGATACAAAGAGAGGCCTTCCATTTATAGCAATCTTGGAGGGGTCCTGCATTTGTGAAGGTAGTTGGGAGATAAGATTAATTAACTTAAGTGAACTTAATTAGTATGCTTATGCTAACACCTTAAATGAAACTTAGGGAAGTATAAAAAAAGGTAAAATCTAAAAAATGGATCCCGGTTACAAGACCATGATAGGTACCTATGAACGAAATGCTCATATCAGTAGACACAAAACAGGAAAGAGGACAGAGACTACCCCCACTAAGTTCAACTTCCTTCACCCCAAGCAAGGTACGAAGTTGAACATACCGAGTCTCTATCAAGGGTTTAGTGAAGATGTCAGCAACCTGCAACTCAGTGCGACAATACTGTAAATCAATAATCTTATCATGAATTAACTATCTGATATAATGCATGTGAACTTCTATGTGTTTGGTGTGTTGATGCTCTACTGGCTCCTTGGAAATATGGATAGCACTCTGCTTATCACACCAAATTAGAGTAGGCTGCTCCTGTTGAAAACTGAGCTCAGACAAAATCTGTCGAATCCAAATAGACTCGGTGGCAGCATTAACAACACCTCGATACCCTGCCTCTGTAGAAGAAAGAGCGATGGAAGCTTGCTTCTTCCTAGACCAAGCAATGGGACTAGAGCCAAGATGGAAGACATAGCAGAGGTGGACTTGCGGTCATCAAGATCACCAGCCCAATCAGAGTCAATATAACCCACTAAATTTGTATGACCATCAGAGGAATAATGAATTCCATATGTGTATATCCCTTTAATGTAGCGAATAATTCTTTTTGCGGCTTTTCAATGAAGCTCATGTGGTTCATGCATGAACCGAGAAACCAACCCTGAAGAAATTCGAGGTTCCCAAGGCTGCCTAAGTCCTTGACACTGTTTAGGCATGGTTTTCAAGGTAAGTTAAGGACTGTTTTAGAGTTGTTTTAGGACTGCTATCAGAACTGAACTTGCTGCTAACTGTTTGCTGCCTTTTAGGACTGATTGAATGCTCTTTTGAAGCTGTTGTTTGAAGGGTTTAATTAGGATGTTTTGCTGTCCATGATTAACACATTCAAACTACTTCAAAACAGAAAATACACCTCTAGATCTTTACACTTTAAAATGCTGATAAGCAAATATGCAAACCACAGAAATGAACAATTGTGTTTTTGGTCAACATGACCCTGGAAAAACCCCCATGGGGAAAACCAGTTTGAAGCGGAAATTTATTGAGGAAATTTATCATGGAGTTCTTAGAGAAATAGTACAACAAAGAAATAAGCAAGAGGAACTTGTTACACTAGCCAACTCCTCTCAAGCTTGGCTTGAAAGACTCCTTGGGTTTTGCGCCCTTCTTGGATAATGCACCCCCTTTCCTTGCTTGTGCGCCCCTATGCTTGGTGTGCCCCCTTTCCTTGCTTGTGTACCCCTTTGAATGGTGCGCCCACTTTCCTCCAATGGTGCGCCCTCTTCCAAGGTGTACCCCTCTCCAAGCTTGAGCACCCCACTCCAAGCTTGAGTACCCCACTCCAATGGTGTGCCCCTCACAAGCTTGTGCGCCCTCAAGCAATGGTGTGCCCTCTCTCACAAGTGCGCCTCCTTCACTATGGTGCGCCCTCTCTTCTCCAAGCTTCTCTTCCTCTCCTCTCTTCACTCAAAACTCATGAGTGCACAATGAATGCCCTTTTTCCCTCCTTCCTTAGCTTTAGCCTCATCCTTAGGGTAACCTATTAACCAATGGTCAAGATTAGATCTAGGCCAACCAAGATCAAGGGTTGAGATTAGATCTCCCCTTTTACTTAAGTTTCCTAAGTCACTTTATGTTAATAAAGTCACTTTGTGACTTAAATGCTCATAAAGTCACTTTGACTTTATAGCATAAAGTAAAGTGGGTTGATGGTCACCTTTTCCCCCTTCGTGTTAGACACTCAATAACACAAGGGGACCACTTCCCAAGGTACCAAAACTCAACACTCCCTCTTACCGAGGAAATTGTTCTTCACCACTCCCATCTTGTCTCTGAAGTAGATGTGCTTGCCCCTTGGCAAAGACTTTGTGAGAATGTTTGCAATATGCTCATCAATAGGAATATACTCAAGTTGAACTGCCCCTCTCTGAACTCAATCTCTAATGAAGTGGTATCTGATCTCTATGTGTTTCGACCTATCATGAAACACTAGATTCTCAGAGAGTTTGATACAACTCTGATTATCGCAGTGAATAACTGTAGGCCTCAACTCATGACCAAACCAAACAAAAACTTGCGAAGTCAAATGGCCTCGCAGTTGGCCTAATTAGCTGCCATGTACTCTGCCTCAGCAGAACTCAGTGCCACTGACCTCTGTTTCCTACTGAACTAGGAAACAACTGCCGATCCCAACCCGAAACAACACCTTGGAGTGCTCTTCCTGTCAACTACACATCTTGCCCAGTCTGAGTCTGTGTAACCAATCAATTTGACCCCATCACCTCTGACATAGTCCAATCCATAATCCACTGATCCTATTATGTACCTCAAAACATGTTTTGCTCCTATCTAGTGAACACTCCTAGGCTCCACCATGTATTGGCTGAGAGTGTTCATAACAAAACAAATATCTGGTCTAGAGTTGACCAAATACATCAAAGAACCAATCAACTGACGATATCTCGTGGCATCCACCAACTCGGAATCAGAAGCACTAAGCTTCTTCCAGTTGGTGACCATAGGTGTCGACATGGGTCTGCAATCCTCCATCTGAAATCTGCTCAGAATATCTGCTGCATACTTCCCCTGTCCCAGAAAGACGTGCCCATCCTCCTGCCAAACCTCCATACCCAAGAAATAGTGCATCAATCCAATGTCCTTCATCTCAAACTTTGATGCAAGACCTCGCTTGCAATCAACTATGAGCTCCTCCTCTCCAGTGATCAATAAATCATCAACATATAGGATAAGAATGAGAAGATCCTCTCCCCAAATGATGTAATAGAGATTCAGATCCGCCTCACTCTTCTAATACCCATCTGAAGCGAGTAAGAGTCAATCCTCGAATACCAAGCTCGAGGAGCTTGCTTCAGACCATACAATGCCTTTTTCAAGAGGCACACGTGAGACTCTCTCCCAAACACCTTGAACCCCCGTGGCTGCTCAATGTATACCTCCTCTTCTATATGACCATTCAGAAATGCAGTGTTCACTTCCATTTGATGGATCTTCCAACCCATCTCTGCTGCAATGGCCATGATGCTCCTAATGGAAGTATATCTCGCAATTGGTGCGAATGTCTCATCATAGTCAATCCCCTCAATTTGAGAGAATCCTCTCGCCACAAATGGAGCCTTGTGTTTATCTATTCTACCATCTACAACATACTTAGTCTTGTACAACCACCTAGAAGTCACAATTGACTTCCCTTATGGTCTAGGCACCACCTCCCACACATCATTCCGCACAATGGAATCACACTCCTCCTGCATGGCCTCTCTCCAGACCTACTGGTCTGCTGCCTGCTCAAAAGTAGCGGGCTTGGAATTTGTGATGCTAGTCACCATGGCCAAGTACGAACCAAACCTCTCTGGTGCTCTGCTCTCTCTCATCAACCTCTTGGGCTCACCAACCTGCTCCTTGGCTTCCTTCAGGGTCTCCTGAAATCATCTCGGTTTCTTCTTCCCTGAACTATGTTATATATAAATAATAATAAGTAAGATAATAAATAAACAAATAAATAATAAATTATAAATTAACTAAAAGTCATGACTCTATTAAAGTCACAGAGGCCATTATGTAAATGGGCCCTTGTCATTGTAATAAGCATCATATATTTTACATTCATTATTCATTTATATACATTTATATCTATTATTCCTTGTGAATCTTATCTCTCCCAGTGCTTACGCTCCATTGGTATCAGAGCATCATTCCGATCTCTTCCGTTTTCCTGTCTGTTCATTCCCTCCTCGTACCATTTCTTGTATAGTTCCCCGCGGATTCCCTACGCATTTCCCTTACTCCCGGTTCCCTTACTCCCTGTTTCCAATACTTCCGGTCTGACATTCCAATACACTGTAGACCCCCACACTCCGCGTTCCCTACACCGCACATCTCCCACACTGGTCCCCTATGCACACAACCCTCAACACAACCCTGATACCCTCTGGTCCATCCCGACAGGACCCTCGCCAACCCACAACAGACCAACCACAGACCCGCCCACACACAAACCCGCGTTCTTTTCCTGCCATCCCCAGTTCTGTCCACCTACCCTTTTCCCTTGTCCCCCCTACCAATAGCCCCCAACAGTCTTGCACACGTCCACACTGCCCGGTCAGCCCTGCCCCCCCCTGTCTTCGCCGACTATTCACTCTATCGTACGATTTTAAAAAGCCACCACCTTTTAAAAAAAATTAATTTATAAATTATTAATTTTTATAAAGGTTCAATCATATAAAGTTCTTAAAGTTTAACTTTATATTAAAGATTGATTATTTAAGGGCATCCTAAATTCTAATCAAAATTGCGGAGAAGTATTCATCTCCAAATACCAGGAAGATGTCAGAATTAAAAAATCAAATCGAAAAAATAGACGAAGAATGTAAAAATGCCCGATAATCACTCGAAAAGGCAATACGAAAAATTCATGATGAGCTGAGAGAAGAAATAAGGATCAACAATGAGGCACTCAAACAAGAATTAACCCATAATCTTAAAGAAAAAATTTCAGCGGAAGTCGGAATCGAATTGCGACAAGGCATAGATAATCTAAAACAAGATCTTAAAGAATGTATTTTTCAAGAGCTCGGGGTTAACCTACAATGAGGTTTGGTAAAACTTAAAACGAGAAATAAAAGATGATTTGCAACAAAGTTTGATTGTGATAACACAACATAAGGAAGAAAATCATAATGAGCTTTTAAATCTATAAAAAGCCAAGGACACCAACAAGCCACCCAACCACGGCCAAGTGACTCAAGCACATCTAACACATCATCACCACCGCCACCACCACCTCCCTACAATTCAATATCAAATCCCCTACCTATATCATAGTATCAACCCTTAATGATTTATCCTCCCAAAGCCAAAATAGAACTCTTAAAATACAATGGAGGCGATAACCAATGTGTGGCGTGGTTTAACAAAACTGAAGAATATTTCCATATATATAATATTACAACCGACGAAGAAAAGGTTAAATATGCGTCCATGTACCTCTAAGGCACTACATACAATTGGTATCTATGGTGGAAAGGAAGAATACAGTGATACACTTGGAATTCTTTCAAAAACAATTTTTTTAAAAGATTCCAGGGCATTTCTGAACAAGAATTTTTCTCAAAACTCACCAGGTTACAACAAAAAGGCAACATAGATGAATTTACGCACCAATGGGAAGCCCTTGCCACCCGTGTGTTTGGATTATTTGATAATCAATTACTCGAGTCTTACATAGGTGGTCTCAAGCCACATATCCAAGACGAGTTAAAATTGCATGAGGTTACAACTGTTGAAATAGCAAGACGCAAGGCAAAAGCAACAGAAGAAAAACTAGAGGGCCAATCAAGATTCGACAAGTTTTATTCAAGAAGGAACATACCCCAGACCACAAACATAGAAACTGACAAATATATACCACCCAACCTACGAGAAGATAAAAGAAGAAGTTTGGATACCCAAAGAATAAAAGAAGGCAAATGTAAACGTTGTGGAGAGAAATGGGACCCAAGACACAGGTGCCACATAGAAGACAATTCAAAAAAATTATATACTTGTGAAGCAGAAAACAATGATGAATCAGATTTAGAAGAATCAGTAACTGAAGAAATGGAAAATAGCCAAAATGACTAACAAACCTCATGGGCGACGACACACCAAGAATATCACTTGTAGCCATCACATGCATTAGCCAACCACAAACTCTCAAATTAAAAGGACACATCAAAAAAGATAATGTCACAATATTAATCGACACGGGAAGTATCCACAATTTTCTCAACGTCAATGTTGCAAGGAACCTCAAACTATTTGTATACCCGGTTCCAGACATGAAGGTAATGGTTGCAGATGGTAAGAAAATTGAAAATGTAGGAAAATGCCATAAGGTGAAACTCCAAATTCAAGATTTCAATTTGGAATCAGAACTCTACACCGTAACCCTGGGAGGAGTAGACGTGGTTTTAGGAGTCCAATGGTTACAAACCTTAGGCACATACTCAGTCAATCACCAAGAGCATTTCATCAAATTCAAGTGGCAAGGGCAAATGTATAAATTATATGGTTTTTAACCTCCCCAAACACAAGCTGTATCATCTCAACAGATGGAAAAGCTGATCCGAAAAGGATCAACTGCTTATTTTATCCAACGCCACCAAATGGAAATACAAGAATCAGAACAGGATGACTCCAGAACTCCAGAAATCCAAGATCTAATTCAAAAACACAAGAAGGTATTTCAAGACCTTCCCATGGAATTACCACCACAAAGAAGAATTGAACATATAATTGAAGTTAAACCAGGATCAAGTCCAGTCAAGGTTAGACCATACAGATATCTCCATCATCATAAAACAAAAATAGAAAGATTAGTCCAAGACTTGTTAAAATGTGGTGTTATCACAAAAAGTAGAAGTCCATATGCAACTCCAGTTGTATTAGTACGAAAGAAAGATGGTTCTTTCAGATTATGCATAGATTATCAAGGGTTAAACAAGATAACAATCAAGAATAAATTCCCCATTCCTTTCATCAACGAAATGTTGGATGAACTTCATGGAGCCAGATTTTTTTTAAAACTTGATTTGAGATCTGGATACTACCAGATTAGAGTAAGATTAGAAGATGTACCCAAGACCGCCTTCCAGACTCACGAAGGACACTACGAATTCAAGGTGATGCCTTTTGGGCTAACTAATGCCCCTGCTACCTTCCAAGCAGCTATAAATGAACTATTTCGTCCACACCTGAGAAAATATGTCTTAGTCTTCTTTGACGACATCCTGGTGTACAACAAAACATGGAAGGAACACATCAATCATTTGGGACAAGTATTATCTCTTCTAGAAAAAAATCAATTCTATGCAAAAATGTCAATATGTACATTTGGCAAGGAGGAAGTAGAGTATCTTGGTCACATTATATCCAAAAATGGAGTCAAGGTAGACCCAAATAAAATCAAAGCAATTACAGAATGGCCCAGGCCAAAAAGTATATCTAAGTTAAGAGGATTTCTAGGCTTGACAAGATACTATCGAAGATTCGTCAAAAACTATGCTCATATAACTGCCCCCCTAGCAAATTGCCTAAAGAAAAACTCCTTTCAATGGAATGAAGAATCTGAAAAGTGTTTTGAAAATTTAAATAAAATTATGTCCACAACCCCCGTGTTAGCTACACTTGACTTTTCGAAACCCTTTATAATCGAATGTGATGCCTCAGGTTTTGGGATCGGAGTAGTCTTGATGCAAGATGGACACCCAATAGCATTTGAAAGAAGGAAACTAAACAAAAAGGAATGCTTATAGTCCACATACAACAAATAAATGCTTGCCATCATGCATGCATTAACAAAGTGGCGACAATATCTCTTGGGAAGCAAGTTCTTGATACCTACAGATCATAATAGTCTACAATACTTGTTACAACAAAAAACATTGACCACTGAACAACAGAAATGATAGAGAAAATTGCCACATTTGATATGGAGATATTACATAAGAGAGGAAAAGACAACATAGTGGCTGATGCTCTCTCACGAAAAGATGAAGAAGCACAAGTTTTTGCAGTATCAATAGCAATTCTGGAATGGTAGAACGAAATCCGAACTGAGTATGCCAAAAACCCAGAGACATCTTCCATAATCAATGATTTAAACCAATACCCCAAAGAGATAAAACAACACTAGTCTTAAGCTCACAAAGTGGTATAAAACACAAACCTTTCACCTCTCTCTTAAAGCAACCTAGTAGTTGGATACCTAACTACTCTTCCACTCTCAACCTAATCCAATGCTTGGCAAACTTGATGATTTTATTGCTGTTGTTATAAATGTTTTGTACAGCCATTAGGGCTGATTTAGATTGCTGATAACTTACTTAATATTGTGGTTTAAGAACACTGAATTCACTGTGGAACACTTGGATCTTATTCCACTCATTAAGTGCCATATTTTAAGATTTTATTGGCAATTTTTTGAGATCTGTTTTCTTGCTGCTGTTATAAATGTTCATTACTGGTATAAACTGTTAGATATTGCAGAAAATTATTGCAGCAGCCCTCTGTTCATTGATAGCTAGTGTATGGGATCATTGCTTGCATTTTTAGACTTGATAATTGCTGAAATCTCTCTCATATCTTTAATCAATCAATTGTCTTGTCTTGTTCCAACCTCGCCCTTAAAACTAGACTATCATTTCAAGTGACCAAGAAAGGGGGCCATAGACTTGTCTCCAACTTGCTATAGGATCCCTTAAGGTCACAAGGGAAGCCTCCCTTGTGTTGGATCTTAATCCATCACTAAACGAAGGAAATACTTGTCTAGGTGATAGTGACAAATATTTCCAATTGTTACACAAGTTTGGTGTCTTGTGAAAGGCTTTGCACAGGTACAAATCCTGTGATAACAGGCTTATCAGGCCTGCACAAGTTTTAGGTGGTTCTATTAGTCATTATGGAATATAGCTTTTGGATGGCATAATGTGTCCATTCCCTTGAAGCTGCCAATGAGCTCCTTCTCTAGTTCCATTGAAATGTTGTTTTAGTGCTATTTGGTTGGGATTTAAAGGTTTCCCAGCAGGGATGAAGTCATTTCTAACTTGGTGGAAAATATTCCAATTTCTTAAGCAAAATAATTCCAATCCCTTCAGAACAATGCTTTACTGTTGAGTTGTTGCCCTTCCAAGCCCCTTGTCAGTTCTTTGATATTGGTTTTCTTATTCCCACAGAGAGGCTCAGTTTTATTCCCAGCACTATTGCTGAAAACTCCAGCTTGTTACTGAGGGCTTCTTCCAATTGCATACTTTATGTTATGGCTATATAGCCTCCGTGGTTTCTAAATGCACCTTCCAGTCGTGCTTATCCTTGATCGTTCCTTGATATTTAACTTGAAAAACTATTCCTGGTAGTATTATCCACTGTTAGAAATTCAAGGGCAAGCTAGAACAGAAATATTCTTTACTACAGTAGATGTAGATCAGCAATCAATTCAAAAAATTTCTGACGTAAATCAATCACAGAAATAATATAGTAGATCTGAACATTACTAACGAAAACAACTCTGAACTATATCTGAACATTGACTTGAACAAAGAACAGATAAGAAACAGATCTGAACATTACCTTATCCAAAAACAAGGAACAGATTTACCTGATGTGCTTGCTGTAGTCCTCTTTTCTGTATGCTCAGAAAAAACTATAGGAGTCATGGATCAAACCCTCACGGGTAGATCTCATCGTGAATTTGTGAACAGTTTTTTGCCAAGGACTTAAGAACAAAAACAGAAAACAAGCAAGGCTGAAGCAAAGGGCACCACTGTCCAATAAAAGGAAACCACTTGGCAAAACTGCTATAGTGATAACAACAGTTAGAGGGCTGTCCAATAAAAAATATTAAGGCCAGCAAAAACACAGGTCACCAACAGAGGCAGCACTGGAAATAGGATAGCAGCAGCAAATAGGTGTACCAGCAGCAACAGTAGCAAGTAGACAGTGGCAGCACAAGGTATAGGTGACCGTACCAGCAAAAGATAGCTGAAGGCTGGAATAAAATACCCTTAGGGGGTTGGTGGCAGCAAATAGGAGGGATAAACCCTCGGTGGCACTCCCAAGCAGGCCGCACCACTTCTAGAGAGCCTCAGCTCTATACAAGCAACCAAGGAGGGAGGTGCACCCTAAAACAACAACAAGAGAGGGAGTCTTACCACATACCAACAGCCAAAGAGGTATCCGTACACTAAATCAGACTGAACAAGAAGGGGCCGCACCACACACCAACAAAAGCTTCACACCAAGAGAGCCGCACCTAAACTGAAACAAGGAGGGGCCAAGACCAAGGTTGCCGCACCCTACAACAAAAGAAGAGAGCCGCAGCAAATTTCAGACCAAGAATAGATTTGAAGGAAGAATAATGAGTGAGTGTAAGAGTGAGAGGGTGAGGTTTCTTTTTATAGTTTAGGTAGGGGTTAATTAAGCTAACCCTATCTTTAGGGTTAAATTAAAACCCAATAATAAAACAAGTTAAAATAATTAATATTTTGATCATAAAAATATTAATTAGAAAGTCAACAAGTCAAGGTGACTAGAAAAGACCAACACCACATAAACATTAAGAAGGACTGGCTCAAGCAAGGGGATGCAACAAGACAAAGTCAAAGGGGTCTTCTTCAATGGCAAAATGTCCACAAGGGTCTCATGATAACTTATAAGCTTTTATCATCCCAACATAAGAGGAAGGTCACAGATGTGATGATGTCCTTCTTCTTAACTGCTCCTAGGTCTCATGGACCATCACGGGAGAGAAGAAGATCACACATCATCTTGTCTTGGTACTTAACTAAGAACTGCTTGGTCCTAGACCAAGATACCCCATAACACATATGGGGGCCCTAGATCACCACTAGGGTCTTATCCACCGAGGTACACAACCAAGGATCAATCCAAGCACCAAGCAAGGATTCCCTGGAACACATCCAGGGGCCCTAGAACACATCTAGGGACTTATATCCACCAAGGTACACAACCAAGGATCAATCCAAGCATCGAGCAAGGATTCCCTGGAACACATTTAGGGGCCCTAGAACACATCTAGGGACTTATATCATCAAATTGCTTGGTCCCTGACCAAGAACCCGAACAATACACTGGGGGCCCTCACTAGGGTCTTTTGCCATGGCTCTAACTGCTTGGTCCTAGACCAAGAACCCCAAGAGTGTACTGGGGGCCCTAGATCTCAACTAGGGTCTTTGCCATCCTTCCGGAGAATGGCTCTTGCAGCTGCATTAATTTTAACATCCACTTCTAAGTTGAGTGCTTAGTGTAGTTGATTTGGATGGCCTGCTTTTCAATGGGAGATAGTGAAGAAAATAATAGTTGTAAACTTCAAATTTCAGATCTATGCAACAGTAAATTCTATTAATAGTACTTGTGATAGCCACACAAAAGATACACATGAGAAACAAATTGTGGAAATGTCACTCAATAGGACACAATCTTATTTATCACAGGTCTATTAACACATAAACATATCCTAACCAAACTGGTTTGCAGGGACCGTACCACCAATATGGATTTGTATGGTCATGGGTTCCTCACTGGGCGACCGTACAACAAAACTCACACAAAAAATAACTCGATTTCTCCTTTATCTTCAGTGAAACTCTGCAAACAAAACTTTACTTCTATATTCAGACCTAGGTATGACTTCTTTCTTTTGCTGGGTGAAAGTACAGTCCGCATGGAACTCGTATTGTACGGATTCCTTTCTCTTTTCTTTCTGTTTGTTGCTGTCACATTTGGGCAAGTGGCCCTACCTTGGCCTCTTTGTTTCTATCAGATCCTACTCGACCTCTCCCTTTTTCACGTGGATGGTTGCTGGTGCTACATCGACCTCCCTTTAGTAGACTTTAGGCCCTAGCTCGACCCTTCTTGGTGACTATATTAGCTTCCTCCTCGCCCAGCACAGTGAGGCCCGAATTGGTCTCTTCTCTGCCCTGCTTGGCTCTCCTTAGCTTGCCTCCTTGTTCACATACATAAACCCGACTTGATTTCTGTAGAGACCCAACTTGGTCTCTTCTTCTCGTTGTGTGGTAGACCCTGTCTTGGCCTTCTCTAGAGCGCCTCCTCACCTTAGTCGACCTCCCGTTCTTTGCTTGTGTGTTTGAGTGTGAGGCTTGCTAGGTTACTTGTAACCCTAGCCTCTTTTCCTCATGCATTTCTAGCCTTAGGATCCTCTTATTAGGAACTTGATCCAAGGGTGGGGACTTAATCAAGCATTGAGATGCATCCTATGGCTGAGATGCAATCTTAGCTTGAGTTAGGTGGTCCCCACATTTATAATTTTGTCTAGGCATAATTTTGGGCATCCTCCTCATTACTAGACACCCCTAATGAGGAGGAATTACCTGCCTGAGCTACAAATTTTAACACTCCCTCTTAGCGAGGGAGGTTCTGCCATTGGAGCTACCTCGTCCATGATCAACATATTGAGCTGCTGCTGCTCCCTCTGCATCTGGAAATCCTGCTTTGTCTAGATCTGGATGTCTTGCACTAAAACTGCCAACTGCTTCCTCTGGATTGGAGCCACTTTCTCCTTTTGTACTTGAGTGGCCAGCTCCGTCTGCACCATAACGCTCTGCTCTTGTGCTGGAACTACTTGCTACTCGTACTTCAACAACATGCTTCCTTTGCACTAGAGCACCTTGCTCATCTGCTGTGCTAGAACTTTCTGCAGCCTTATGCTGCTCATCCAATTGTGATAACTCTTTGAGATGAGCCTCCTGCTTTCTCACTGTCATTGAATGCCATTCTTGTCTCTCTTTAAGTCCCTGCAAGCTTTTGTTGCTGCTTTGCTTTGAGATCCCTCCCGGATCCCATACCATCTAATAGCTCCTATCTAGAACTGAGAACCCTCATGTCAACAAAACACTCCTGCCTATGGTTACTGTGATACTCCACAATTTCCTGTTCTCAACTGATCTCATCTTCCATTGTACGTACCAGGAGGCACCATCTATTCTGTCCTCATATATGAGATTTGTAGCCATCTTGCTACTTAACTCTAGTTCCTTGTAGAGACCCGTCTTAGTTCAGTACCCTGAGAAGCAACCTTGGGCCTGCTCCCTCTTAAACTGAACAGGGCCCAACTGCAGAAACCTTCCCAATCATGCACAGGCTCTCCACAAACCAGGCCTTCGTCCTTCTTCTAGGCTATGACCCAGTCTTTGCATCCACAATCCCTACGTTCTGGCACTGTATACGTTTCCACAGGTTCACTGGTTGTAGGGTGAGGGTCCGAGCCCTCTTGGCTCCTCTCAACCCTCACTGTTGTCTTGTATTAAAAGATAGGCCCACAGGCCTTCCAATATGACCTTACTGTTGATGATTACAGCTTCGTGAGATATCCTCCAGGACACGTTCTCCTTTGAGACTAAGAGAGACGACCCGTGAGAGAGCCCATGAGTTGGGTGTGCCCATGTGATGGGTGTGTCGTTCCTCTTTGAGACTGAGATGGGATGCTTTGTGCCCCTGTGTGGGGTGAGGATGCTCATGAGATGGGTGTATCGATGTGTATGCCCCTGTGTGGGGTGAGGATGCCCATGAGATGGGTGTATCGATGTGTATGCCCCTGTGTGGGGTGAGGATGCCCATAAGATGGGTGTATCGATGTGTATGCCCCTRTGTGGGGTGAGGATGCCCATAAGATGGATGTGTYGTTTGAGATGAAACGATGTGTACCCCTGTGAGGGGTGAAGGTGCCCATGTGATGGGTGTATCGTTCTCCTCTGTGCAGAGAGTTGAGACGATGTGGTACTCCAGATGATTCTCCTGTGTGACTCAGTGAGATAGAGCTTTGTTGAGTAGGACATCCCTGTGGTTGAGCACAGGAGGACGTGCCCCTAGTGGCTGAGCACTAGTGGGTGGGTGAAATCCCTTGCTATATTGTTAGAGAGTGAGATTTACCTATAACCCTAATTGTGATGTAAAGGGTACAAGTCGGCTCCACCATATGTAAAAGATAATTAATGTTTGTTGTATTAATTAATTATTTTTTGAGTTATTGAGGTTGGCCCTGTTGTGCCAATAGACACCATTTTTGGTCTGTTCAGTCTAGTATAAATAAAGTTAATTTCCCCATTGAGGAAACAAACAACACACACTTGTCACTTGTCATTTGGAAATTTCAACAAGTACATTTCTAGGGCTGAAGTGCGCACCTCTCTTGGGCGCAAGTTTCAAGGTTGTAGAGCACCCTCTTGTGTGCATTAGGGTTTCATGGCTGGAGGATTTTCTCTTGAGAATATAGCAAAGGATTGTTGGGTTTTTCTCCCTTGTTGATAAGGGTTTTCCCAGGATATTTCTTGTGTTCTTGTGCATGGCACTTCTTCTTGTGATCTTGGTTATTGTAGCAATTATGAATGGTGTAACTACATTTATTTATGGTTCAATTACATGACTAAAATGAAATAAACCTCATGCTTGAGCCCAACATAGTGAAAATTCAACACTTACACAGGCTGCAAGCTATACTGCCTTGCAGTAGTCCTGTACCCTTCCAAAACAACGATAAATGCAGTGTGCAGGCTCTACTTAGACTTGGGTAAAAGTTCCTTCCTCGAATGGTTGAATGTACAGATCGTACGAAGTCCGTACAACCCATACAGGTTCCTTTTCTGTAGGTTGTTTTGCTGTTTCTGATATACAATAGTCCTGGCTCGACCCAGTTGTCTCCTCACAGTGTTTTCTTTGCACAGTAAGACCCTTCTCGGTTTATGCCTCAGTCCTTTCTCAACCTCACCTTGTTGGACTTTGCTACTGGCCCTGACTCAACCCTTTATTTGCAGACTACCTCTATCTAGATTCTCAACCCTTTTCCTTCCTCCTCAAGGTTAGAGGGTACGACCTCTCTCTGGATCAACCTCTTCCCTTATCTCTGCAACACAAGGTTTAAATACTTCTTCTGTTTGGGCTGTCAGAACCCAACTCTGGTACCATGAAGAAAATAATAGTTGTAAACTTCAAATTTCAGATCTATGCAACAGTGAATTCTATTAATAGTACTTGTGACAGCCACACAAAAGATACACATGAGAAACAAATTCTGGAAATGTCACTCCATAGGACACAATCTTATTTATCACAGGTCTATTAATACATAGACATATCCTAACCAAACTGGTTTGCAGGGACCGTATAACCTGTACAGATTTGTATGGTCATGGGTTCCTCACTGGGCGACCGTACAACAAAACTCACACAAAAAATAGCTCGATTTCTCCTTTATCTTCAGTGAAACTCTGCAAACAAAACTTTACTTCTATATTCAGACCTGGGTATGACTTCTTTCTTTTGTTGGGCGAAAGTACAATCCGTACGGAACTCGTACTGTACGGATTCCTTTCTCTTTTCTTTCTATTTGTTGCTGTCACAGTTGGGAAGTGGCCCTACCTTGGCCTCTTTGTCTCTATCAGACCCTACTCAGCCTCTCCCTTTTTCCTATGGATGGTTGCTGGTCCTAGCTCGACCTCCCTTTAGCAGACTTTATGCCCTAGCTTGATCCTTCTTGGTGACTGTATTACCTGCTGGTACTGGCTGCCTCCTCATCCAGCACAGTGACCTGACTTGGTCTCTTCTTTGCCCTGCTCGGCTCTCCTTAGCTTGCCTCCTTGTTCACATACAAAAACCCGACTTGATTTCTATAGAGACCCGACTTGGTCTCTTCTTCTCGTTGTGTGGTAGACCTTGTCTCAGCCTTCTCTAGAGCGCCTCCTCACCTTAGTCGACCTCCCTTTCTTTGCTTGTGTGTTTGAGAGTGAGGCTTGCTAGGTTACTTGTAACCCTAGCCTCTTTTCCTCATGCATTTCTAGCCCTAGGATCCTCTTATTAGGAACTTGATCCAATGGTGGGGACTTAATCAAGCATTGAGATGCATCCTATGGATGAGATGCAATCATAGCTTGAGTTAGGTGGTCCCCACATTTATAATGTTGTCTAGGCATAATTTTGGGCTTCCTCCTCATTACTAGACACCCCTAATCAGGAGGAATTACCTTGCCGAGCTACAAATTCTAACAGATAGGATGCTTTGATGATCTGGTTTCTTTTTGATATAGACATTATGGGAGGAGATTAAAACTATTGATTTCATTATAATGTATACTTTACTATGCACTAAAAAGCGACAAGGTATGTTACCTTAGTGGTCATCACTATTGTAAAATTGAAAATAATAGGACAAAAATATCATATTCAATTGGTTCACTTTATCATGCATAAAAGGAATGGGAGTTTCAATGTGCAATACTAGTTTTTAAAGTTTTAACCACAGGCCAATGGACAAAAATGGTTCAACTGTGATTGTTCAGAGTATAGCTAAAATTAGTTCCATAAAAATCATATTTGAGAATTTGAGAAAACTTAAAGTTCCCTTTGATATTAATGGAATATAGGATTCAAAAGCTCAGTGGAGTGCATTATCAGTGTTAAATAATTGTGCAAAATGTCATGATCATGTTTATGCAACTTAACAATATGTGTAGCTTGGTACTTGTTTCTCTTCAATTCTTCAAACACAGCTTGATACTTGTATTCCCAGTTCTTGGCAGCTTTCTCAATTCATTGAACACTTTCATAGTGGAGACATACCGGGTCCATTATGATCTTTCAGAGTACTACGTCTATGACTTCATGAAGGTCAGTCCACTTCTTATGCTGAGGTTTTGAGCCATGTTTGCAGCTGTCATTTTGGAAACTATTTTGGTATGTTTGATGCTGTTATTTGGAAATCTATTTTATCTGTTCGGGGGTCATAGTTGATTGTAGATAATGTTTTCCTCTTTTATTTGCATGACCTTCTGGTTGTATTAGAATGGTTTGCTCAATTTATTTTATCACTATACCAGAATGAAGATTTTCTTCAGTCAAGTATAAACTTACATTTAAGTTACTTGAAATGGGATACATGGAGCAAACATCGCAGCGGTTTTGGATGCAAAAATTCTAAGTACTCTAATTGTAGGTAGCAAATTGTTTGGAAGCCTTACTAGTATTTACTATTTTTATTGAAGGCAAATAACAGATTGAGTATTGTGACTTTTACACACAAAAATGTGGACAGAGAATGCAAGCCAGAATATATTAAAAAGAGAGAATGATATGCCAGGTTCATGTACAATATGGTTTGGATGTCAATACATACAAGGGAGACAGTTTCCTGTACGAAAATCCTGTCCAATCATTTTATTATTTAAGCTCTAACTTAATCTAACACAACTCTATTTATGAGTCATGACATGTGACATAAGTCACTTAATTACTACGCTAAAGTACAATACTACTTTATTATATGACCATTATTATATATTAACTCTTAACACCCTCCCTTAATGGTCATATGAGAAACAATTGTTTGTCCTAGAATACAAACTTGTTTGGACCAAATGTGTCAAAGATGTCAGCAACATGATTCTGAAATTCACTCCACAAAGCAAATTTTGAAGTTGTCACCAAATGAACAAAAATATTGACTACATGACGTGTAATTGACATGGTTGATGCAGTGTAAAACACCTCACCAACCACTTGATCAAGCACTGACTCTTCAGCTGGATGAGAGTCAATATTGGCTGAAAATTTTAGCCCATATACCATGGATGTAGAAGCAGATTTCCACTTCAAGATGTTTTCCTCTTCCACACCTAGGTACCAAAGTGTTACAAAAATAAGAAACTAGGCCTCTAAAGCCTGCAGTGATATGTGAAGAGTTTCATGCACACCTGCAACTCAACCTCCCGTGGCTGACTTACAACCACCTATGTTTGATCATATGGTCTCTTTACATTCGTCCACCAATCATATTGTATTTCGCTTGCAGGGATCCTAATGCATCCAACACCTCTGGTTCCACTTCTCTATCTAGCATTCCACTTTTCTTCATGTCTTCAAGCCTTCCACCTTCTCTTCCATGACTGTACTGCTGGAGCTCTCCTCTCTTTACATCTTCAACACTTCCACCTTCTCCTACGTCACTAGATTGTGGGAGATTGCTTTCTTTACATCTTCAAGCCTTCCACCTCCTCCATACTGGATTGTGGGAGCTCTGCTGTCACTTGTGCTACTTGCACAACATCGATGATTGTTGAATTTTAATGAAGATTTGTACCTTGGACAAGTGGTTCCTATGGGTTTTTAATCTTTTACCTAGGAATGTGGTCCACAACTTAAAAGTGGGTCTTTTTCATAAAGTCACTTTATAAGTGGTAAAGTGAACTTTAAATTAGAAAGTGAAAAGTGACTTAGGAACTTAAAGCACCAAGTGGTTTTTATTTAAGTTGGGTGAGTGAAATTAAATAAAGTGAATTTAATGGAGCATTTAATTCTCACCGTTGATCTTGGGCAATGTGAGCCCTTGGATCAAAAAAGGTAACCTAAGAGTCACTTAGGGATTCTAAAGGAGGAAA
>ML832929.1:8172-19333 GCA_009831015.1 Picea engelmannii
ATTGCAGAGGCAAAGTGATACAAGGCTTGCATATAAGGCATGCTTCAAAGGTTCAATTGAGAGAAACATGGAGTCATCATTAGGCCAAAGACGCAGAGATGCAACTGTGATTAACAAGACACGTTGAAACCCCCTTCAATGTATTTTTTAAGAACCCAGAGACGGTAAGCTCAGTGGTTTTTCATTTTTAGAGAGTCTAAAAAAGAATAAAACAAAACTCCACTGGGGTACCTTTTTGAAAATAGTCTAGTCATATCAAAAAAGGGATAAATTAGCACTGAAAAGACATCTGTGCAAAACCATTTTAATGAGTGTGATACAAACAAGATCACTCGACAATCTTTTCAATTTTAAGGAGTTTGAAAATAGCTTAACTATGGACTCACTGCCTTTTTCTAGATTTAGTCTCCTTAGCCCAAAAAAGTATAAAATCTACTAAAGAGAACTCTCTCGGCGAGACGAGTCTCCCGAGGTGTACCTTTTTTTTCCTTAATCTATAGGCCGGAAAAAGGGGTAAACTCATGCTAGTAGATTTTTTTCTAAACCAATTAATGAGTGTGAAAGAACAAGGTCACTCAACAATCTTTTCAATTTTAAGGAGTCTGAAAAGAGCTTAAATATGGACTCCATAATGGATGTTCTTATGGACCGGTTTAACGAGTGTGAAGAAACAAGCTCACTCGACGATCTTTTCACTTTTAGGGAGTCTAAAAAGATCTTAACTATGGACTCCGTGGGGGTTCCTTTTTCATAAATTTAGTCCCTCATGCCCGAAAAAGGGTTAAACTTATAAATGAGAATACTCTTCTAGCGAACCAAAGTTCCTAGAGTATACCTTTATTTTAAAAATTGACCATCCGGACCAAAAAGGGGTAAAATACTGTCGAACATATGTGCCTTCAAATTTTAGTTTGGTGATCGCGAAGGGCAAAAAAATTGCTTGACAATCTTTTCATATTTAGAGGGTCTGAAAAGGGATTAAAAGAATACCCTAGGAGGCTGCAAGTCATGTTGAAGACTAACACCCAACCTCTGCAAGTCATGCTAGGGGAAAATTTCAGGTTCTTCCAAGCTTGTGTCAACTACCCGTGAGTTGTTGACTTTCAACATAAGTCTTGCACGAGATCCTTGGCCTCCCCCATTATATGCCTCTTAGAACAACATCCTCCAAGTCTTGGTTAAGCTCTTTTCCAACTCTCTAAAAAAATGAAAATATTTCTGAGTGAACTTGTATCTTTCACACTCGTTAAATGGATTTGAAAGGACATCTATTTGGTGTAAGTTTAACCCTTTTTTGAACCAAGTAGACTAATTTTGAAAAATGAATACTCTAGTCACCATTGGCTAGAAGAGTTCTCCTAGGTATTATTTTATACTTTTTTGGGCCTAGGGGACTAAATCTACGAAAAAGGGCATTCTTTGGAGTTAATTTGTAATTGCATTCCATTATCTTGCTTGCAGTATTGAGTCTATTGTCAGTTTCCACTTTCTCGTTATAATTCTATTACCTCAGAAATTTGCATCACTAGCCAAGAAGGGCCTTTTTTATATCCTTTGTAGCTTGACACCTTGTACCCTAAGAGGAAACATTCCTCTGAGTGTCCATGCCCTGCATACACTTCCTTGCATTGAGCATAGGTATGTTCCATTGTTTGGGGCTAGTTTCTTACTCGTGACACTCGTTTCCTCTCTTGCATCATAACATTCATTTTCCTACAAAAAAACAAAAAAAGACGGGAAGAAAAATAATATTATCTCATATTGACACATTATGAATAAAATAACATTACTAATGTAATATTCTCCCTAAATAGTGGCACATTACACAAAGCACAAAATTTTGATTCCAATTGTCATCCAAAGTTTGGGTTTAGCATGACCTTAGGAAGCTGAGTTCGTTACTTAGAGTTTACTCCTCCGACTGGTTATTCTTCCAGTCCCTATGGAGAGTTTGATTGATGCCTCTTGCATCACAAAGTTTCATCATCAAGTCTTTGTTTCCGGAGTCCTCCATATGTCTCATGCTCTTTTTCAAAGGATGTCTATAATCCCATGTGATCCATTTCTTAGAAATCTTGACTTTCCATGTCGGCCATACCCTCAGTGTGTCTCAGAATCACATGAAGTTGTAGTCCTAGCATGCACTCTGGTCCTACTTTCATTATGGGTAGGTAACATTGAACCCAAAAATTGGCGTATCCTCATTAATCGATGACTAGGGGGTTTCCCTTGTGTTCGACGACAATAAGTCTATTCACACACTAGGATTCTTGTAGTATCTTGGATTCCATTAACTTTATTGGTGGTTTTCCCACTTGTTAAGCCCTAAATAGTGGCAAATTACCCCTAAATAGTGGGTATATTACATTAGTAATGTTATTTTATTTATGTCATCTTGGGTCCATTGGTTGTAATTGCACTTCCTAGTCTCCTATATATACCAAGGATACCTTTTCATTTGGAATCATCTGGTATTTTGAAATTTATGTGTTGTATAAGGAGGTTTCCCCCTTGAAGAGGCTTATTATATGAAAATATCTATTTTTCAAGGGGTTGAGTACTTATTCTGAGGGTTTTTTTATTCTATTTTGATATTTGGTATCAGAGATTGAGGTCTTGGGGTTTCATTGTTGCATCTGAGACACCTTGTAATTTTAGCTATAATCGTTTTTACACAATTTGTCATAAGGAACCCTTTGGAGGGTATTTAGTAGACGGATCAAGGTACGTGGGGTTCAAATTTCAATTCCTGAGGCATTATAATTTCAAAGATATATCCTATGTAAGTCAGGAATCTGGAATCATCCTGAATTTAGTCATCATGGAATTTTTTTTATAATGTTTTTTATGTAACTTTTCAGACCCTGAAACATAGAGGATATTCATATAAATTATCAAGGTATCTATGATAAAAAAATTAGCTTATGGGTCATCCTACTTCTGTATATAAACCCTGTTTAAGATAGGGTATCTGACTAATCATATTAACTAGTCTCAAACAAGTCTTCTAGGAAAAACAATGATATCTTCTTCAGTGAGTATCCAAATTATGTGAGACCAATTGCATTGGACAATGGACAGTATATAGTATTTATGGTACAAGTTTCAGAATCAAATATAAGATATTGTTCTCTTGGCATGCTTTACAAGTACGCTCTCCTAGAAGGGATAAAAATAATCAAGGTGTGGTGAAGTTACCATAACTTCCACTTGACAAGTCCAATTTTGATCAGACCTATGGAATTGCAGAGAAGACATATAAGAGAAATACAAAAATAATTTTTCAGACCCAAAAGGGCCAAAATTTTAGAGTTACGATAGAAGAAATATCGTCTAGCAGAACCACCTCTAAATCAAGGTTTAAAAGTGACACTTGGACAACATGCCACCAAAAAAGGGAACTTCTACACCAAATAAGCCTCCAGGCAGTCCTACTTGGAATCTTGATGAAGGTGAAGAAATGCACAGGGACATAAATGATTTACAAAAGAAGACAATAAAAAAATATGAACTACAAGGGATGATGGATTCAACTGAAGCTAAGTTGGAGGCAATAATGGATACTAAGATGGATGGTTTAAAAAGGGATATCATGGAAGGATTGAAAAATTTCCTAATAGAAAGACCACCTGAAAGTGAAAATGTATCCCATGAAATTCATGATGAGGACATAAGGAAGATAAATCAAGACTAGAGAAACTCCAACTTTGGGTCAAATACCAACCACTTTCCTAAGATTGATATGAGGAAGTTTGATGGCAAGCATCCAATCACATGGATACTTCATATGGAGTAGTTATTTGATCTACATGATGTTCCACATACACGACAGGTACAAATTGCTTCTTTATATTTAGAACCCAATCAATTTGTGTGGTATCGATGGATTTGTTCTTGCAAATCACTTGTCACTTGGACAATTTTCACAGAAGAAATGATAGCACACTATGAGGATACAAGGAACAATACCTTCTTTAGAAAATTGATAAATCTCAAGAAAAATGGTTCAGTAGAGGATAAAATTGAGAACTTCCAAAGATTTAATATAAAGGTAACAAATAATCTAGATGAGAACCTAATTCATGTATTCATAGGAACTTTAAAGGATAACATTCAACATTGGGTTCTCCTTTGGGAACCCAAATCATTGGAGAATTGACGCAGACCCTCGACCCTTGAGATGAGATCCGCTAAGGATCGTTCTTCTCTGAATCCACAGAACTGAAATAGTTCTTTCAGGCCCTCACTGATACCCCACGAATCCAATCCACAGGTCCTTCGGAAACCCCACCTGTGCGAACAAGCACTAGGCATGAGCTTCACCTCCACACGACCACGACATTGTGGCTTTATTGGGATTTCGGTAACCGGGAGTTTGAAATGCAGCGGCCCAAACCACTGGTCACTCCATTCCCTGAATTCCTGAAATGGCTCAGATATTTTTGGGATTTCGTGAACCGGGAGTTCACGATGCAGTGACTCCAAAATATCGCCTCCTCTACTTCCCGAACCTCGAAATGATCTGGCTTGTGCTATTTCCTCTGAATGTTTTTGGGGCTTTGTGATTTTGTGAGTCAGGACTCCATGTCTTTTGACTCCTGGGCTCTCGACCACCTGGGTCCCAAAATGCCAAAATCTACCCGACCACGGTCCACCTTTTTTGGGATTTTGGAATTTGTGATCCCACAATTCTAGTTGCAGACGGTTCTTGGTCCTTCGATCTCCCAGACCCCGAAATGCCAAAATGACGAAATGGATGCTTCCTCCGGGACCACAACCCTACTCCAAAGGAATGTCACATTTCGTGACTTCGGGTTTTCAATGCAAAGTGTCGCAGCTCCTTGTCATCGGGATTTATGAAATGCAGAACCCTGAAATGTCAAAATGCCAAAAAGACATTCATCCTTAACCTTCTCACAGATCTGTGAGATCCGATGATCCATGGGATTTTCGGCACTTCTCCACAAAGTGTTCCCACTGTCCGTTTCAACTCTTCTCCTACGCGACCTCCCAGAGGTTAAACTCTGTGCGCCTTCCTCCAGATATGATGACTATCGATCCTTTGCACTAGATCTGACGGCCTAGATATGTTTCTCTTCCTTGTGCTCTCTCCTCTTGTTGTTGGACGTGAAACTCGATGGTCCAAATATCGCCTCTCCAGATGATCTAATGACAACTGTGATCTACCTTGAGCATGGCCTTCTTCCTTTCCCTTGGAATATTTTTTGAAGTTTCAAAGGCCTCAACCTTTGCTTCCTCTGTGAGCTCAACTCCCTTGGATATCGCCTGCGTTCTAGGAATGCTATCCCTCCTGAGCTTTGTTCACTTTGAAACCTAAAAGGTTCCACGACCTCTGCACTCCTTGCAGGATCCCTTCACACAACTGTGCTATTCGTCCTGAGGTTTATTTACCCAAGCCTCTAGTGGACTCGCCCTTCTGTGTCCTCAAAGGTAAATCTGGTGTCCTCCTGACGACCTTCTGCTCAAGCCCTCCTTGTTGAGCTTAAAAAAGTATTTAGTAACTCTGTAAGCGTCTTTCCTGTGACACTTCTCCTTCTTCTCAGAACCCGAAAGAGGTTTCTTCTCAGTGCACTCTATGCAACTGCTGAATGCCCTCCTGGTAGAGTTTCCACAGAACTTTAGACATTCTGTCTTCCCTGAACTCGAAATAGAGTTCCTTCTGTGCACTCCTTGCACTCACTAAATGCCTTCTTGGCGGAGCTCTATAGAACCCTCAATGATTCTTTTATCTTTCTGCCTTCCTCTGCACAATCTTACCTCCAAGGTGTCCAACAACCTTGAGGTTTCTCCTTGGGTCTAATACTTCCTCTGGTGGTCTCTCTTGGCACAACTCTATCCAAATTCTATTGAACTCAGAAGTGCACTCTATGCATCCTGTACATTTTCTCAATTCCCTCCTGGCAGAGCCTTTACAAAATTCACAACAATTTTGCTTCTCCTCTCTATGCTATCCTTTGCACAGTTTCTCCTTCAAGGTGTTCAACAACCCTGAGGATTCTTCCTTGATTCAATGACTACAACTGGTGTGCCCTCCTGGCATGTCTTTGTCTGAAATTCTGCAGAATTCAGAAGTGCACTCCTGCACTAGTTTTTAGAGACCGCAGTACTCTATCATGCACTCTTGCATGAAACCAAAAAGAACCCAAACCTAAAAATCGAAGAACTCAATAGATAAGGAAATCTATCTATCCCTACAAATGCACATCTAACATACATCTACAACATATCATCAACACATAGAGACGTTCATTCATGAACTCATAAACACATGAACAACAACATGCAGGAAAAACTGCTCTGTTTGTATTAATCAAGAATGCCTGATTACAATGTGTTCGAGCTTAGATTGCAATAGATTGTCATATCTTCTCTTCTCCCTATTCTCTCTTCTCTACCGACTAACTATCTACAGATACAAAGGTTCTTTTTACAAAAGGGGGCTCCTCGAGCTCTTCCCTCCATCCTCACCAACTCTCATTAATTTACATTCAATTACAATGAATGGTTGTCTAGTCCGAATCGAATCTAGATCTTAGCGTTAAAACTATTTAAGGCAACCTTTATCTAAAGCCTATGCACACGCATGGATTTTTCTCTACCAACTTACAACATTTAATACAATTTTCAAAATTTGAAAAGAAAAATGAGAGGGCTGCGCCTCTCTCCTTCCATTGAATGCGCGGTTGATGTGTTGGTTGGCTGGCTCTGATACCAAACTAAGGCAGACCCCCTGACCCTCAAGCTGAGATCCGCTCAGGATTGTTCTTCTCTAAATCCACAGAACTGAAATAGTTCTTTCGGGCCCTCACTGGGACCCCAAGAAGCCGATCTACAGGTCCTTCGGAAACCCCACCTGTGTGAACAAGCACTAGGCGTGAGCTTCACCTCCACGTGACCACGACGTTGTGGCTGTATCGGGATTTCAATAACCAGGATTTTGAAACACAACGACCCAAACCACTGGTCACTCCATTCCCCGAATTCCTGAAATGGATTAGATATTTTCGGGATTTCGCGAACCGGGAGTTCACGATGCAGTGACTCCAAAATCTCGCCTCCTCTGCTTCCCGAACCCTAAAATGTTGAAATGCTGAAACGAGCTCAATGGATTTGGCTCGTGCTATTTCCTCCAAATGTTTTTGGGGCTTCATGATTTCACGAGTCGGGACTCCATGTCTCCCGACTTCTAGCCTCTCAACCACCCAGGTCCCAAAATGCCGAAATCTACCCGACCATGGTCCACCTCTTTTGGGATTTCAGAATTCACGATCCCACAATTCCAACTGCAGACGGTTCTTGGTCCTTCGATCTCCCAGACCCCGAAATGATGAAATGCCGAAATGGATGCTTCCTTCGGGACCACATCCCTACTCTAAAGGCACATCGCATTTCGCGACTTTGGGGTTTTCAATGCAAAGTGCCCTATCTCCTTGTCATCAAGATTTCTGAAATGCCTAACCCCAAAATGCTGAAATGATGAAAAGACATTCATCCTTAACCTTCTCACAAATCTGTGAGATCCGACGGTCCACAGGATTTTCGAAACTTCTCCACGAAGTGTTCCCACCATCTATTTCAACTCTTCTCTTGCGTGACCTCCCAGAGGTTAAACTCTGTGTATCTTCCTCTGGATCCGATGGCTATCGATCCTTTGCACTAGATCTAATGGCCTAGATATGTTTCTCTTCCTTGTTCTCTCTCCTCTTGTTGTCTGGATGTGAAACTCGACGATCCATATCTTGCCTCTCCAGCTGATCTAACAACAGCTGTGCTCTACCTTGAGCATGGCCTTCTTCCTTTCCCTTGGAAGATTTTTTGAAGTTTCAAAGGCCTCAACCTTTGCTTCCTCTGCGAGCTCAATTCCCTTGGATATCACCTGCATTATAGGAATTCTATCCCTCCTGAGCTTTGTTCACTCTGAAACCTAAAAGGTTTCACGACCTCTGCACTCCTTACGGGATCTCTGCACACAATTGTTCTATCCGTCCTAAGATTTATTTACCCAAGCCTCTAGTGGACTCACCCTTCTCTGTCCTCAAAGGGAAATTTGGTGTCCTCCTGACAACCTTCTTCTCAAGCCCTCCTTGCTGAGATTAATAGAGTATTCAGTAACTTTGTAAGCATCTTTCCTGTGACACTTCTCCTTCTTCTCAGAACCTGAAAGAGGGTTCTTCTCGGTGCACTCTATGCAACTGCTAAATGCCCTCCTAGTAGATTTTCCATAGAACTTTAGATGTTATGTCTTCCCCGAACTCGAAATAGAGTTCCTCCTGTGCACTGCTTGCACTCGCTCGATGCCCTCTTAGTGGAGCTCTATAGAACCCTTAGTGATTTTGTTATCTCTGTGCCTTCTTGTGCACAGTCTTACCTCCAATGTGTCCAACAACCTTGAGGTTTCTCCCTCGGTCTAATACTTCCTCTGGTGTGCTCTCTTGGCAAAAATCTGTCCAAATTCTGCAGAACTCAGAAGTGCACTCTATGCACTGGATCAATGCATCCTATGTATTTTCTTAATGTCCTCATGGAAGAGCCTTTTCAGAATTCACAACAATTCTACTTCTCCTCTCCGTGCTCTCCTCTGCACAGTTTCTCCTTCAAGGTGTTCAACAACCCTGAGGATTCTTCCTTGATTCAATGAATACATATGGTGCGCCCTCCTGGCACATCTTTGTCTAAAATTCCATAGAATTCAGAAGTGCACTCTTGCACTGGTTTTCAGAGACCACAATACTCTGTCATGAACTCTTGCATGAAACCACAAATAAACCAAACCTAAAAATCAAAGAACTCAACAGATAGGGAAATCTATCTATCCCTACCAATGCACATCTAACATACATATACATCATATCATCAACACATAGAGACGTTCATTCATTAACTCATAAACACATGAACAACAACATGCAGGAAAAATTGCTCTGTTTGTATTAATCAAGAATGCCTGATTACAATGTGTTCGAGCTCAGACTGCAATAGAGTCTTGACTCTTCTCTTCTCCCTATTCTCTCTTCTCTACCTCTCTATCGACTAACTACTTATATATACAAAGGTTCTTTTTACAAAAGGGGGCTCCTTGAGTGCTTCCCTCCATCCTCACCAACTCTCATTAATTTACATTCAATTACAATGAATGATTGTCTAGTCTGAATCAGATCTAGATTTAAGCCTTACAACTATTTAAGGCAACCTTTATCTAAATCCTGCACACATGCATGGCTTTTTCTCTACCAACCTTACAACATTTAATACAATTTTCAAAATTTGAAAAACAAAACGAGAGGGTTGTGACTCTCTCCTTCCATTGAATTCGCGCTTGATGTGCTAGCTCACTGGCGCATAGCTAGCTTGGAGCGATGCTCCTGCATCATACTCCTCTACTGTGAAAAATTCATGAGCTCCTGCTCATGAGCTTCCTAGCATCATTTTTGATATCCACCTGGATCCAAAACAATTCTTTGGAGCTGTCCATCCACTCCATCGCTTCGCTATTGTTGTCTCTCCTGCTGCCCTCCTGCTATGGCAGGTTCTCCTCTGTTAAGCTTCCCTTCACTGGTATTTTCTTCTTCTGACCTCGACATCAACCTTCTAATATTATTGATCTCCTCGTCCAGCTAATCCCATGGTTGGACCTCTCTATGCAGTCTTCTCAGCTACATTCTCTCTTTGAAAATGGGTAGATCAATTAGATCCCCCTTGATATCTTCTTCCTCTGTGGCCTCAACTTGTCACCCTGCTGCAAAATTCAGTTCTGCAGACTGATCACTGAATCTCTTCTCATCTTTCCCTTCTGAAAGCTTTGCTTCTGCCATTTCCCCTTGTGCTGGTTGAATTCCAGCTTCCTCCAGCTGTTCCTCAGATTAGAGTTCTCCTTCATCTTCTGCTGCATGCCTCGACATTGCAGTCAACATCAACTGTTCAACTCCCTGGCTGAAATTTTCAAGCAATTCCTCAGAATGCTCCTCTGATAACATTTGCATGACTGTATGCTCATGGAAGTCATCTACTGGCTCTGGATGGTTCAACCAATCCTCCAACATCTCCAACTCCATCTCCCATGGAGTGAGCATCTTATCTGCATGCTCTTCTTTTGCTACAACTTCCAGTGTTGTAGTTATCCCCTATTCAACCTCTTGACTGAAAATTTTGAGCATTTATGTTGAATGCTCTTCTTTTGCTGGGACAGATTTTGATGTCTTCCCCCATTCTTCTTTCTCCCTGACAGTCACAACTGGCTGTCCTTCTGTTGTTGCTGCATCGACAACACAATTTTTCGCCTTAGCTAGGCGATGTGGCAGGAATACCTCTATTCCCCCAATCATCAGAATTCTCTTCTAATCTTCCTTCTCTATCAGTTGTCCTTGCTGATATGAACTCACCTCTGAGATCATCTTCTCTGTCAGCTCCTCTCGCTGATCCAAACTCATCCTTGAGTTCATGAGACTTTCATTCAATCTCGTCTTCTCTCCCTTGCCCACCTGGCAATATGGAATTTTTCTGCTGCCCACCTAGCAATCTATGAGATCAATCGATCCCATCTACATCAACACTCCTTGCTGACATGAACTCACTTCTAAGATCCTGAGACTTTCAAACAGTCTCATATCCCTTTCCCTGCCCACTTGGAAAATTGGGAATTTTCTACTGCCCACTTGGTAGTCTATGAGATCAACTGATCCCATCTCAGTGCCCTCCTGGAAATTTGAACTTTCAGCACCACCCTCCTGGTAGTATACAAGACCTTCACTTGATATCTTTCTATTGCCCACCTGGAAATTTGAAAGTCCATCTCTGCCCACTTGGCAGTCTATGAGATCTCTGCTCGATATCTCCTTTTCATCATCACTGATATTTCTCCCAGCTTCTGGTCCATAGGCATGAACCATCTCTTCTATGGCCCTGAGGATTTTCACATACCTCAGCCACCTCCTCAACACCCTTCATTGTCTTCTAGCCAACAATTTCTTGACTGGCCACTTTGCTTTCATTTTCATGGGCCATTCATACACCCAATGTGTCTTTGCATTATGTTGCACCCGCACTGCAAGCTCCTCCATTCTCTCCCTCACCTCAGCGAGTTCCAGATCCATCTATGGATTTTTCTTTTGCTTGTAGTCCTCCCTGTGACCACACCCATGGC
>ML832929.1:24501-34831 GCA_009831015.1 Picea engelmannii
GCCTCTTAACCACCCGGGTCTCGAAATTCCAAAATCTACCTGACCACGGTCCACTTTTTTTGTGATTTCAGAATTCGCGATCCCACAATTCCGACTGCAGATGGTTCTTGGTCCTTCGATCTCCTGGACCCCGAAATGCCGAAATGCCGAAATGGCTACTTCCTCCGAGACCACAGCCCTACTCCAAAGGCACGTCGCATTTCGTAACTTCAGGGTTTTCAATGAAAAGTTCCCAAACTCCTTGTCATTGAGATTTCCGAAATGCCGAACCCTGAAATGCCGAAATGCTGAAAAGACATTCAGCCTTAACCTTCTCATAAATCTGTGAGATCCGACGGTCCACGAGATTTTCAGCACTTCTCCATGAAGTGTTCCCACCATATGTTTCAAATCTTCTCCTGCATGACCTCCCAGAGGTTAAACTTCGTGCGCCTTCCTCCGGATCCGACGACTATTGGTCCTTTGCACTAGATCTGATGGCCCAGATTTGTTTCTCTTCCTTATGCTCTCTCCTCCTATTTTCTGGACGTGAAACTCGATGGTCCAGATCTCGCCTCTCCAACTGATCTAATGACAGTTGTGCTCTACCTTGAGCATGGCCTTCTTCCTTTCCCTTGGAAGATTTTATGAAGTTTCAAAGGCCTCAACCTTTGCTTCCTCTATGAGCTCAATTCCCTTGGATATCGCCTGCATTCTAGGAACGTTATCCATCCTGAGCTTTGTTCACTATGAAACCTAAAAGGTTTCATGACCTCTGCACTCCTTGCAGGATCCCTGCACACAACTGTGTTATCCGTCCTAAGCTTTATTTACCCAAGCCTCTAGTGGACTCTCCCTTTTGTGTCCTCAAAGGGAAATCTGGTGTCCTCTTGACGACCTTCTTCTCAAGCCCTCCTTGCCGAGCTTAACAGAGTATTCAATAACTCTGTAAGCATCTTTCCTATGACACTTCTCCTTCTTCTTAGAACCCGAAAGAGGGTTCTTCTCGGTGCACTCTATGCATCTGCTAAATTCCCTTCTGGTAGAGTTTCCACAGTTCAGACATTCTGTCTTCCATGAACTCGAAATAGAGTTCCTCCTGTGCACTCCTTACACTCGCTCAATGCCCTCTTGGCAGAGATCTACAAAACCCTCAGTGATTCTGTTATCTCTGTGCCTTCCTCTGCACAGTCTTACCTCCAAGGTGTCCAACAACCTTGAGGTTTCTCCCTGGGTCTAATACTTCCTCTGATGTGCCCTCTTGGCACAACTCTGTTCAAATTCTTCAGAACTCAGAAGCACACTCTATCAACTAGATCAATTCATCTTGTGCATTTTCTCAATGCCCTCCTGGTAGAGCCTTTACATGATTCACAACAATTCTTCTTCTCCTCTGTCTGGTCTCCTCTGCATAGTTTCTCCTTCCAGGTGTTCAACAACCTTGAGGATTCTTCCTTGATTCAATGAATACAGCTGGTGCACCCTCCTGGCACGTCTTTGTCTGAAATTTCGCAGAATTCAGAAGTGCACTCTTGCACTAGTTTTCAGAGACCGCAGTACTATTTCATGCACTCTTGCATGAAACCACAAAGAATCCAAACCTGAAAATCAAAGAACTCAACAGATATGGAAATCTATCTATCCCTACAAATGCACATCTAACATACATCTACATCATATCATCAACACATAGAGATATTCATTCATGAACTCATAAACACATGAACAACAACATGCAGGAAAAACTGCTCTGTTTGTATTAATCAAGAATGCCTGATTACAATGTGTTTGAGCTGGGACTGCAACAGAGTCTCGACTCTTCTCTTCTCCCTATTCTCTCTTCTCTACCTCTCTACTGACTAACTACCTACAAATACAAAGGTTATTTTTACAAAAGAGGGCTCCTCGAGTGCTTCCCTCCATCCTCACCAACTCTCATTAATTTACATTCAATTACAATGAATGTATGTCAAGTCCGAATCGGATCTAGATCTCATCCTTAAAACTATTTAAAGCAACCTTTATCTAAAGCCTGTGCACATGCATGGATTTTTCTCTACCAACCTTACAACATTTAATACAATTTTCAAAATTTGAAAAAAAAAATGAGAGGGTTGCGCCTCTCTCCTTCCATTGAATGTGCACTTGATATGTTGGTTGGCTGGCGCGTAGCTGGCTTGGAGCGATGCTCTTGCATCAAGAATGCATTCAAGGTGGCGAGAAATGTTGAATGTAAAAATATGGCTATGGCTATAGAAGGACCACTCCTAACATCTATCAAGAGAATACTGTTTCTTCTTCTAAAACAACTCAACCTACAAGGTTGACACCTCAACAATTGGAGGAAAGAAAAGAAAAAGGTTTATGCTTTAATTGTGACTATAGGTAAGTAAGGGACACAAGTGTGGCAAGAATAAATTATTCTACAGAGATTATGAAGAGGAACAAGAACAAGAACCATCTCAAGATGAAAACGTAGAAAATATTTATTTTGAAGAGTTGACTCCCATGATATCATGTAATGCATTGGATGTAATTAACACTTCTCAAACCCTCATGATTGAAGGATATATCAAAAAGAAAAAGGTAATAGTCCTAATTGATTATGGTAGTACTCATAATTTCATTCACTATAAATTATTCAAAGCTCTCAATTGCTTTATATATCTAGAGCCAGAGTTTCAAGTAATGATTGCATATGGAGGAACTATCAATTGCTCAGGAAAATGAAATAAGATCAATCTTACTATGGGGGAATGTGTAATTAATAGTCCAATGATTTATATATCCATGGGTGGTGTTGATGTCGTACTAGGAGTCCAATGGTTATAATCATTGGGAACAATGGCTTTTAATTTTCAAGAACTTTTCATGAAATTTTCATTGGAAGGAAAATAAATTGAGTTAATGGGTATCACAGGGAAACCTAGTAAGGTGATAAGCTCTAATGGCATGAACAAATTATTGAAAAAGGGGCATCAAGGTGTAATTGTAAAACTATGCTCACTAGATGTTCAAGCATCTAAGACATATATTCCCCTAGATCTCCAAGGGATCATTGATAAGCATTCCAAATTATTTGAAGATATTTCCAAAGGTCTTCCACCCACTCAAAATCATGATCATGCTATTCACCTAATTCCTGGGAGTGTTCCTCCTAACATCAATCCTTATATATACCCTTATTCCCAGAAGAGTGAAATTGAGCATATGGTTGAATAAATGTTAGATGTTGGAATTATTAGACCTAGCCAAAGTTCTTGATCTGCACCGATGGTAATAATACTCAAGAAAGAGGTGTCATGGTGTATGTGTCCAGATTATAGATAGTTGAACAACATCACTATTAAATATAAGTTTCCCATTCCTATGATTGATGAATTCTTAGATGAACTACATGGAAAAATCTATTTCACAAAGTTGGATATCCATTCAGGGTATCATCATATTACAAAGGAAGCAAATATCCTGAAAAAAACATTTTGAACTCATGAAGGCCATTATGAATTTTTGGTCATGCCTTTTGGCCTTATGAATGCACCTTCCAAGGGATGATGAATTCCATTTTCAATTCCTTCCTTCAAAAATTTGTGCTAGTATTTTTTGATGATATACTAATGTATAGCAAGTCTTGGGAGGATCAAGTGCGACATGTTGACAAGGTGCTACAACTACTAAAGGGGCAACAACTATATGAAAAACCATCCAAATGTTTCTTTGGGGTGAAGGAGGTAGAGTGTTTGGGTCATATTGTATATCATGAAGGTGTCAAGGTATTCCCTAACAATATTAAGGACATGCCGGACTGGCTGATTTCCAAAACATTGAAGAATCTTAAAGGATTTTTGGGTTTGATAGGTTACCACCGCAAGTTTGTTCGGAACTATGGAAGAATAACATCATGTTTAAAGACATTAAATAAGAAGGATGCATTTTCATGGACTCTAGAGGAAACTCAAGATTTTGAACAACTTAAAGAGGCGATGTGAAAATCTCCTATATTGACCACACCATACTTTACAAAAACCTTTATTGTGGAATGCAGTGCCTCAAGAAATGTCATTGGTGCTGTTCTATTGCAAGAAGGAAGGCCCCTTACTTTTCAAATTCTACCACTCAAGGGAAAGGACTTACATAAACCGATTTATGAGATGGAAATGATGGCAATACCACATGCATTGAAGAAGTGACACCCTTACCTAATAGGTAGGCACTTCAAGTTCAAAATAGATCATGATAGTCTTAAATACTTCTTGGAACAAAGACTATCTTCAGAAGAACAAAAAAAACGGGTGACCAAGATGTTGGGTTATAATTTTGAAATCATCTATAAAAAATGGAAGCAAAATGTTGTGGCAGATTCTTTCTCAAGAAAGTATTAATATGTTGAGGCCTTTCTTTGTGCTATCTCAATCATCCAACCCGATTGGATAATAAAAGAGAAGAATGAATGGAATAATGACGAAAACTTGTGGACTCTCATTCAAAGGTTGCTGCAGGATTCCAGTGCATCATATACATTTACATGGAAAAATGATTCACTATGTTACAAAGATCACTTATATTTATGTAATAAATCCCAACTCAAACAAAAGGTACTATTATAATTGTACACCTCTCTGGTAGGAGGGCACTTGGGATTTTTGAAAACCTACCATAGGGTCAAGAAGGATTTTTTTTGGGATGGCCTTAAAACTAATGTTCAAAGGTTTGTGGAAGAATGTTTGGTTTTCCAATAGAATAAGGTGGAAACAATTAAGACCCCGGGTCTTTTACAACAATTAACGATCCCAAGTTAGCACTGGGAGGAGGTTTCCATGGATTTCATCACAGGGTTACTGAAGTCTGAAGGAAAGAGTGTCATCATGGTGATTTTTGATAGACTGACCAAGTACACACACTTTTGTGCACTCTCTCATCCTTTCAAAGCCAATATAGTTTCCACCACATTCATGGAGACAATTCAAAATCTACATGGAAGCCCAAAGATTATTGTAAGTGACAGATATCGCATTTTCACTGGACATTTTTGGACATAATTATTTTCTTTTTTGGGTATTCAATTGGCTCATAACTCATCTTATCATCCTCAATCTGATGGAAAAACTGAGATAGTGAACAAATTTTTGGAAGTCTATCTTTGTTGCTTTGTCTTTGTGAAACAAACATAATGGTTCAAATGGTTACCCTTGGAAGAATGGTGGTATAACATTTCCTTTCATACTGCAACAAAAATGACACCATTTATGGCATTCTATGGATACCACCCACCTTCCATCACTTTTTCTATAAAGAAAAATATAAGGTTCAAGCAGTGGAATCACATCAATAATCAACAACAAGTTCTCCAACTCTTAAAGGACAACCTGACCATGATAGTGAAAACATTTTTGGAAGGATATATTTGTTTCTTTTTCTCTGATAAAAAAACACAATGGTTCAAATGGTTACCCTTGTAAGAATGGTGGTATACACTTCCTTTCATACTGCAACAAAAATGACACCATTTATAGCACTCTATGGATACCACCCACCTTCCATTAGTTTTTGTCTAAAGAAAAATATAAGGTTCAAGCAGTGGAATCACATCAAGAGTCAACAATAAGTTCTCCAACTCTTAAAGGACAACCTAACCATGGCACATAATTGCATGAAACAACAAGAAAATCATCATCGTAGTGAAAGAAGTTTTGAAGTAGGGGATTGAGTATTCTTAAGACTACAACCATACAAACATATCCCCCTCAAGCAATATAATAAGGATAATAAATTAATGCCAAAGTACTATGGCCCTTATAAGGTGTTGCAAAATATTAGTACCATGGAATACAAATTGGAGTTGCCTGCATCTTTGCGAGTACACCTAGTTTTCCACGTTTCATGCTTAAATATGGTTATAGGTGACAAGATCCTAGTTAAGACTATATTTCCATAACTTGACGAGGAAGTAAAAATCATATTGGTGCTTAAATCTATCAATGACACAAGAATTCGCTAGCTGAGGAATATATTTGTTTTAGAGTATCTCATTAAGTGGAGGAAACTACCCGCTGAAGATTCCACTTGGGAAGATGAGTATTTTATACAGAAGCATCCAAAATTACTCAAGCATTATGAACAACACTTGTTTGAAGGGGAGGGACATGATAATCCCTAAATAGTGGCACATTAACCCTTAATTGGGGAATATTACATTAGTAATGTTATTTTATTTATGTCTTCTTGGGTCCATTAGTTGTAATTGTGCCTCCTAGTCTCCTATATATACCAAGGAGACCTTTTCATTTGGAATCATCTGGTATTTGGAAATTTATGTGTCTCAAAATAACATGTTAGTCATACCCTTAGTGTGTCTCATAATCACATGAAGCTATAGTCCTACCGTGCACCCTAGTCCTACTTTCATTATGTGTAGGTAACCTTGAACCCATCAGTCGACATCTCCTCATTTTTCACTAACTGGGGGGTTTACCTTTTGTTCGACATCAAGAAATATATTCACACAATGGGATTCATGTAGTGTCTCGGATTCCATTGGCCTTATTGGTGTTTTCCTCACCTTTGTCAGAAATCTTCCTTATTGGCTTCTATTTAGAGGGTATTTTTCATGCACTACTTACATCTGGTGCATGTGAAAGACACACATGGTTGTTGGTTCATGAACATCCTCTTCGTCTGATTTCCTCCAAATCATCAAGGTATTTATTTGTAAGTCATGCTGAACGATGAGAGATGCCTTAATTATGTCCTTTCAACAGGTCTCCTTCCATCGAATTCAACTCATCTATTTTGGAAATGAGGCATAGAGTCCTATGAGTACCTAGAGGCTTGCAGTCATTAGTGGCAGGTTCTCCCACTATCGACAGTTGGTAATACATCAATATCTCTTGATCGATGGATTCTTCAAGTGTTCGAACTCAACACCTTTACTCACACTTGTAAGAATGTACTCGGTGCCTTGATACCTACTTTCATTATCGGTAGGTTGTCTTGCATTTGTTAATGGTATACCTTAATGACCGATAATTAAACAAAGTCTCATTATGTCCGACCTCAACTCCTTTATTCACATGATGTATACTTGCAACTTTTGTGGATCGTCTAGAAGACATGGAGCATCATTTTATAGTAGCAACTTTCCTGAGATGTTGCTATCATTCATTGGGACAATACCTATATTACTTCAGTGATCATGGGAGATCAAATTGTACTCAATTGTATACATATATCCTTAGATTGATTTTGAGACTAGTTTCCACTGAGCCTTGTTCGTGACTATGACATCCTATGGCATGTGTCTACTTTGTATTTCCTATTGATGGCCATGAACAACTATTTCGTATATTTCCACATGATCTGCAGTGTAATTCAAGTTGGCAGCCATGTGTACAAAGTCATTATGGATTGTAATATTCTCATTAGAAACTAGTACTTCCATCTGAGTCTCCATTATGACACTTCTAGGAACTATAATGTATTTCAACCATCGAAGATACTCCTGTGACCTCACACATTAGGGGAGATCTCTTATAGAAAAATTTTCCTCACCCCATGCAACTTGCTTGGATGACCTTTCCATTTCACTATGCAGACTTCAAGTCCCCTTTTGCACTTCCTAGAGATAAAAAATCATAGTTGTCCACATATACACGCCCTACTAGTTAGACATCATGCATATACACAAGTTTTAGCACTACAACCCTCGTACATCGAGTTTGGTGCTCAAAATTAAAAATTGTGTCAGTTTTACATGTCACATCATGAGATTCATGATCCTTGGACTTCCATATACTGGAAACATTTTGACACATCCCTTTAGTTCCAATTGAAGGATATAAATTGGGCCATATCCAAACCATGGAAAAGAGGAGAGAATTCAAATTTTGAGAGCAAAGATACTTTGGAGAAATTTCACTTCACATTGAGTCTTCATCACTTTATCCTTTAAAGTATGAACACATTGTTCAACCCCCAATCTCTTCTTTGATGGAGAATATAATTGTCTCCTTGATATGAGTTTTCCTTTGGTGGAGAATTTATGTGGTGGAGGCCCAACTATAAGGGGCTTAATTTCTCGGTTCTGATAAGTGTCGACATAGAAGTTTGTCACCTATCTACTTCTGTTGATTATTTTAATAGAAATACTCTTTTCTCATCCAATTGATATCTTGAAAATATTTGAATTATTATTCCATGGGCATATTTGTTATGAATGATAATGGATTATGTTATTTTATATGCTAACATTATATATTATCACCATATTCTTTCATATCTTGGTTGTTGAGGACAAGTTGCAGGTATAAATATTTGAGTTACGTGCTCAATGGTGGTCTTCATCGAACGCACGGACAAGGTAGGCTCTTGATATTGTCTTCTTATCATTTTCATTTACATACCATACTTGGGATTAGAGTTGATTTCTACAATCATTCCATCTGTTGTGGTTTACCCCATGCCATAGAGAGATTTTCCTCGTAACATCTGTGACCACGAGTTTCGGTGTAAATATGATCATGATGCTCAATGGCCAACCCATTTATCATATTCCAAATACCACCATTCTCAAAAATAATATACAAAACCAACCCAATGATCATGGTTTACCCCAAGTCTCTCATTCATGTGCATACAATGGTGTAGTTGACTATGAAAATAAAGTTGATTTTGACCTTTTTAATCCCCTCTATAACAAAATTTAATATGATGATGTTACTAATGAATGGTCAAATCAAGTTGAGGAGGACCCTTTTGATTCTATTGATACATGTGATTATTTTTCCTTTGAAGATACTCATGAGGTTGATCAAGATATTGAATTTCATAATTCTATTTCAAATCCATTGTTTCGATTAAAAGAAGTACATGAACTCAACACCAGTATGCATACACCTCTTATGTGCATTATTTCCTTCGATGATGATGATGAGTTCAAGGGATTTCCTATGTTTTTAAATCCCTTATATTCTTCCTTGGAGTGTGATAAGCCTACTCTCAGTAAGAATATTTCAAGAGATAACATTAAGATGTTTGATGAGTCCATAGACCTTATTCTTGACTTTGAAACTTCAAACCATAAATATAATATCCTCGATTCTATTAATTCTTTTAGTATAAGATGTAATATTTTATCCCCATTTTGTGGATAACTAAGGAGATTATGTCTTGAGGCCCTTAGGTTGCAGATATGGAGTGTCGAGAGACTACATGATGACCAACATTACCCTTTTGCACATATGGGAAGCCCACTCACCACCACAGATGGTCAGAGGTTTGTAGATGGAATCCACCACACCAGCTGACTTTCGGAAGGCAGTGTGCCTTGATCCATAAGGTACAAGTCAATATTATGGTGAGAATCATTTCAATATGTAAGCCATTTGATTATGTTGTATCTTTGATTTCTCTATATTTCATGATATATTCTTGGACATTATGCCTTTTTCCCTGCTTCACCTTGGTGGTTAAAATTGTTCCCTATTAAGTGGTTTTCCTCGGGGATGGTTTTTCTATTGGGAAATATCTTGATGAACCAATGCACTACCAACCATACTTACCACTTTCCATGATTATTCCCCTCCATTTTATTATCTCTTGGAATTTTAGGGTGTATTGACCCAAGAAAGGGTTGTCCCTCATTTTATGGAAAGAAGGGGTTGAAGGCCCAGATGGGTTGATGTTGGGTAAAAGATAAAAACCTTGTATAAAACTTCCAGATGCTTTTCCTAGGGATCACCCAAGAAAGAAATGAAAACTTATATTTGAGTAAATGGGACCCAAAATATAATAAAGAATTCTTAAAAGATTAGTTGGAGGATACACTACTACATATGGGTGGATTATTCCATGAAATTTTTCCACGTTTCCATTAGTTTCATATTTTTTTTAAATAGGGCAGGATTTTCGTTGATATTTCCATGAAAGTTCGTCACAATATCGACGAATAGGTTATTTTAACCTGGTCGAAATTTTTGTCACTATTTCCATGAAAGTTCTTGGCAATAACAATGAAATTTTTTCCTATCTTAGTGGTCAGTGTTAACGGCTATTTGACTACTTGGTCTATATAAGCCTGATTTTAAGAGACTTTGCGACACAATTGCTATAGTTGCGACACTGTTCTTGGATTTTGTTTGAGCTGTTTATTTTTTCCATCACCCACCGGTTGAACAAATCCAATTCTCGAACTACATAGCTCAGATTTTGATCTTGCAAGGTTAGTATGTTTTTTTTTATTGATGTACTCATTTAACTTGTAAATTTTTGTTCAAATGTCCAAATTTCATGTAGCTTGTTTTTTCCTTGATAATATATTATATGTGTAGTACCATATTTCATGTCTTTGGTTTTT
>ML832929.1:35132-48965 GCA_009831015.1 Picea engelmannii
TAGTGTAGAGCAGAGTACCCATTCTGGTATGTATGCTTCAGAATTAGAAATATTTACTATGATTGTAGATATTTATTTCCTGACTTATACTTATATATTATCTTCTCAAAATTGAAGAGCATGTAGCTCAGGAGGGTGAAATGTGAGAGCAACCAAGTGGACAAGAAATTAATGCATCAACTGTCCCATCTACAGAGACAGGTAAAGAGCAATAGTGTAATGTTAACCAAAATATTGAATTAGTTATTTCAATTATATTTCAACATATCGATATGATCATTTTCGTTGTTCCAGTTCATGACCCTGAACAGATGCCAACTAACCCTCCTCAGCGACGTACCAGAAGTATGGTACATGAGCGCACACAAACAATAGAAGGACAAGGCACATGAAATACAAAGTCCTTGGATGATTATGATACCCCAATTGTCAATTTTATGAATGTAAAAAAACATAAATCAAAGAAAAATTAGATGTATAAATTCATGACTTGTATTTGGATCTTTATCAATGTTTATATGTTCATATGTTTTGATGACTATCCTAATTATGCATGAATGTCTATATGTTTTCTATATAAATAAAATCATTTGTTGGGTATGGGGAATTGAGAGTGATGTGAGAAGGGGGAGGAGCCATATGAGCTTCCACCTTCACATGGTTGGCCTTGTTCAGTAGAGAATAACCTATTCTCGAAACAAAGAGAAGCTCATTAAGGTATGCGACAACTTGATTTTTTTTCTAGAGTATTTTACATAACTAAATGCATGCTTATTTTCTTATTAATTATTTACTCATATAAAAAATTTGTCTTTTATGATTCATGCAGGTCTTGGTGATGGAAATGCATCTCGTAGAAAACTCTTATCAAGTTGTATGTGCTAATGGATCTAGCAAAAGGACAATGAAAAGGTAAGGGTTTTGATGTGTTTTTAAAAGTAGGCTTTATTCTAGTAAAAGTTCACAATCCTCATGAATATGTAGATATTGATATATATGCCAAGTTCCATGTGGTGTTTTTATTGTCTAATTTATTTGCTATTGTCAAGTTATTTGTCAAATTTAATGTGTAGATATTGCATATATGACAATATTCATGTGGTGTTTTTATTGTCTAATTTATTTGTCCAATTTAATGTGTAGGTGGTTGTATAGTACATTGAGTGTACACTCTTTACCTAACTCAAATTTCAACTATAAATCAAGAACCCTAAAGAGGTATTTTAAATATAATTTTGGTTTACTTGTAGTTTTTTTATAAACAAGTACAACTATTTTAGAGAACCCCCATATACAAAGTCTTTATCCATATCCTCATTGTGGAAAATAAATTAGAAAATATCCCTCACTTCATTCATTTCCATAATCCTAACCTTATTTATATCCCTAGTCCAAATCCTAGTTCCTATTAAACAATGCATGAAGCTAATCCCAATAATCTAGACCCCTCCTCTCATCCCACATGTTAGTGCAAGTATTATAAGTTTCCAAAGGACACTACTACAAAATGCTTATTCTTATAATAATAATTCACATCCAAATCCTTGTACATAGATGAGAAATCCCTTGATGATCCTAGGGTACACCAATATTTGGACACTTCTCCCCAATAAAAAATAGTTCCTATTCCAAACTCTATTGAAAAAGATCCCTCATTACTCATAATGACGAATGCAATTTATTCCCCTCTCTAAGTATCCTTTTTACTCATAATTGTTAGATCAAAGACCAACTTGCCACTATAATCCTTGACAATTGTAACCAAAATAATCGCATTTTCCATCACTCCTCACCACTCTCCTTATCATTGGGGCTTTGTAGAATAGGAAGGAACTGATCTTCTCATTAATAAACATTGTGAAGTCACCCTTATCATGGGGATTTTTCAAGAGAATGTTGAATTCTATGTATCTTCCCTTGATTACTCTAATTTAGTCTTGAACATATCATATGAACAACAATTAAATGCTTTATAAGATGTCCATTGAAATACCTATCAACTCTTTAAAGATAACAAAACCTATGAACTCATCTTTATTGCAATACCCTTTCCATGTAATGATGTGACCAAGACATCCTACGTAAATATCTTTCTCCCTTAGTTGTAACTCAGATCCAACCATTTCATATGGTTTCGCTTTCTCTCTTCCACACATTCCAAATGATACCTTCTCATACTTCTACCCAATCAAAAATAATGAAATTCTTTATAATATTCTCATTGCAATACTTATCAACTCTATAAAGATGACAAAAACTATGAACTCACCTCTTGCAATACCTCTTACTTATAATGTTAATACCCAACAAAACATAATACATAAATACCTTTCTCTCTCAATTTTACATCACATCAATCCATCTCATCTCATATGGTTGCACTATCCCTCTTCCAAACTCTCTAAATAATATATTCTCATCCTTCCACTTGGGTGCACTCTCACTCTGCTATTCTCATTCTAAATCCCAAACCTGCCTAATGATTTTTAACTCAATATTTTTTTTTCTACCACACAAGAATTAACAAAATACATATATGATCTATTATACCTAGTTCCATAATTGCTTGTCGTTGTCCTCTCGCTGGCTACAAAAATGAGGTAGCCCCTTGTTCTTATATGCCTTCTCTTTTCCTTATCTTTCTATTAGTTGTCAAAATCAAAATTTGCTAACATTAAAAAGGTCCCATGTCTTAACACACTTTTATCAAGTTTAATGAAGCCTTGCTCCTATTGAGATTTTTTTGGGGCTAGATTAGACTTCCCATTATCAACTCTAGCCACTTCTTACCTGGTAGCACCCAATATTACCTAGTTCTCCCCTTGTCTTCTTCCTCTCCTAGTGTTCCATGCTCGCCTACATACTCTTCCTCTTTTCCTGGTCCTTCAAATGCTTGGGGAAAGTATTGCCTCTCCTCCTTAGATCTTCTTCCTTACACCCCTTTTTCTCCAATTTTATTTGGTGATAATATCGATGGGTCCCTTTTAGGTCATTATCTCAAGAAAGGACCTACTTGAGATAACCTCTTCCTAGTTAGGATCAACTATCACTTCTTTGGTCAGTTTTCCAAGATGTCCCCCTTAATGGTCACATTCCATAGATTGAAACTATGAAGCCCCTCCCAATGGTGACATCATATCTTCCTTTGATCATCTCTCCTCCATTGGTACCATTGGTATTTTTCACCTCTACGCTTGCATTGAACTTAGGTTGATGCATGTCGCCTCCTACACTTGCATAAAATACCCCATTGATGTATGTCACCTCTCATTGTTGCACTAAATCTAGGCTATCATGTGTTGTTTTTGTTCTTTTGATGACTCTATATTACTAGTTTATGATGCCTATTATTCTCACACTCTCAATATTATCGTATGTCACATGGGAAGATTATTCTCACTAGTGTATGGCACCTTAATGACTATAGAAATCCTAGAACAATGAATGTCATTTGTTACGCTCACCTTAACTCCAAGTTACCATATGTTACATTTATTCTTGTGATAACCCTATATTAGAGTGTGTTTCCTCTCTTGCTCATGTTCACTCTTAGTTAGTTTATGTCAAATCACACCTTTTTCCAATGTCATGCCAGTGTCATCAACTTATTTCTCTTTCCTTTGTTAGAACTACCCTAACACCACAACCTCCCATATTTACCTTTTTGTCTATCCTCCATCCTTTCCATAAGAGATCATGTTGCCAATCCTACCTCACTTGTGGTAAGATGCCAACCTCTGTGATGTAGGTATCTAGCTAAACATGTTCCTACACCATCCTACCTCACGTATAAGTAAGTGCAAGTATCTCCTTGTCACTCTTAATCTTATCAATGATTTTATAGTTGAGATATTATTATTGTTAGACTCACTCATGGTTTACTTACATGTTCTAGTTATTGTTCCATTAATATAGTAATTAGAAATTGCTCATCTTTAATCTCCTAATTTAGCCATTGCATCATTTACATGATAGTTAGGATTGTTTCTTTTTATTTCATTATTTACATTTCATAGTTTAGTTTCTATCATTCTTATGAAGTGATTAAATTCGCTTGTTCCCCCATGTCAAAATTGTGTGTTTAACATGCAATGTTTGTCTACCAATCTTTCTTTCTCATTTGTTTTCTACTTGCCTAACATTACACTAATCCACATGGCACACTTTGTAGTTTTACCTTACACTAATTCTCAAGGCATAGGGGTCTTCACATGTACATCATGGGATATATAGGCCTAGTTGATGGAGGATTTCCTCACAACAACAATGTATCTCGTGTACATTGCAAAGACCCTCATATTACCCCTATATAATTTCTTGCATTTCTCATTCTTTGCATCTTGCTATTATCCGCATATTATGGATAGAAGTTCCTATAAGGCAAGGTAAAATGTATAGAATCTGATATGTTCATAAATTATCTAGCATTCAATATTTGGTTACTAATGCCCTTCAATCCTCCCTAGATCATTATAAATCCCTCTAGGATCACCATCAAGGCTTTGTCTAGTTTCAAATTGGTGACTGACTTTGGTTGTATATGGACAAACAATGTTTTCAGGGGTAGCATCATAAAAAACTCAAGCCTATTTGCTATTGTCCCTATATTGTTCTTCAATATATTAATGACAATGGTTGTCATTACTATTTCCCTTCCTTTCTAGAAATCCATAATATCATTTATGTCAATCATCTCAAGCTATATGAGCCATCTATTCTGGAAGAGGAAGTTCAAGTTTTCCACTTAGCAGATAGTATCCATACACTAGTGGACCTGCACACCTGCTACACTTGCCATCAATGAATTACTTCCTATCTTGTTGAATGCCAAGGTCACCATACCACTCAGGACAAATCACTATCCTAAGTTGTTTTTAAAAATAACTTCTTGCATCTTGTTGAGAAAGTAGAGACATTGTGATATGGCATTACCATATTACAATGTAATATGGCATCACCATATTACAATGTAATATGGCATCACCATATTACAATGTAATATGGCATTACGATATTACAATATAATATGGTATCACCATATTACAATGTAATATGGCACTGCCATATTACAATGTAATATGGCACTGCCATATTACTATGTAATATGGTCATCCCATATTACATTGTAATATGGTAATACCGTATTACAATGTAATATGGTAATCCCATATTACATTGTAATACAACATTACCATATTACAATGTAATATGGTAATGCCATATTACATTGTAATATGGTAATCCCATATTACATTGTAATATGACATTACCATATTACAATGTAATATGGTAATGCCATATTACATATATTACATTGTAATATGGTATATGAGACATCTATTCTGGAAGAGGAAGTTCAAGTCTGCCACTTAGTAGATAATATCCATACACTAGTGGACCTGCGCACCTGCTACACTTGTCATCAATGAATTACTTCATATCTTGTTGAATGAAAAGGTCACCATACCACTCAGGACAAATCACTATCCTAAGTTGTTTTTAAAAAGAGCTTCTTGCATCTTGTTGAGAAAGTAGAGACATTGTGATATGGCACTACCATATTACAATGTAATATGGTATCACCATATTACAATGTAATATGGTAATCCCATATTACAATGTAATATGGTAATACCATATTACAATGTAATATGGTAATACCATATTACAATGTAATATGGTAATCCCATATTACAATGTAATATGGTAATACCATATTACATTGTAATATGGCATTACCATATTACAATGTAATATGGTAATCCCATATTACAATGTAATATAGTAATACCATATTACATTGTAATATGGTAATCCCATATTACAATGTAATATGGTAATACCATATTACATTGTAATATGGTAATCCCATATTACATTGTAATATGGCATTACCATATTACAATGTAATATGGTAATAATATGGTAATCCCATATTACATTGTAATATGGCATTACAATATTACAATGTAATATGGTAATCCTATATTACATTGTAATATGGTAATCCCATATTACATTGTAATATGGCATTACCATATTACAATGTAATATGGTAATTCCATATTACATATATTACATTGTAATATTGCATTACCATATTACATTGTAATATGGTATTACCATATTACATTACATTGTAATATGGGATTACCATATTACATTGTAATATGGGATTACCATATTACAATGTAATATGGTAATACCATATCTTGTGTATTTTTTCTTTTTTAAAACTTAAAGGACGCGTTGCAATATCGACGATTGTTCATCGAAAGTCAATTTTGATTTTGAACAACTGTGGCAGTAGCGACGAAAGTTCGTCGCAATTTTCCACGGTTTGCATCTCACATACAACATCTGCGTCGTAAGTTTGGTCTTGGCATAAATTTTCGTCTCTATTGCCACATTTTTTCATCGCAATTTTCCATGGTTTTGCGTTGTGAATACAACATCTAGGTCATAAGTTTTTGTATTGGCATAAATTTTTGTCGATATTGCCATGCTTTTGTATTGCAACTTTCCACAAATTTTTTTACTTTGCCACGGTTTTTCATCGTAATTTCCATGAAGTTTCGTCATAATTGTGATGATGCATAAGGTTAACCTATATTGACGGTGATGACATGTGGAAATATAATTTCATCACTGTTTCCAAAAACACCTAGTTAGTGGATATAGTAACGAAAAAATAGCGACAAAAAAATGTCTTGGCTTTCATGGAAACTGCGACGGATAAGTGTGGCAATAACAATGAAAAATCGTCACAAATTTGGTCATATGTACTAGTGATAGGAGGTATCATCATGAGCTGACCTATCATGTCCATGAATATATAGTGGTATGACATTTTCATCATCTGGTCACCAAACTAGGGAAATGGCTCTCAATTGCATGGCTGGGAGAAAGGGGGTCTCATCACGATCCAACCTTCTCATTTCCACTAGGTGTTTGTGGGTGACATTTTCATCATCTGGTCACCATGCCAGGGAAGTGACCTTAAACCTATCCTTATGCTATATTGAAATAAAATACAAAGAAATAAAGATAAAAGACAATTTATGGGCTTGGAAAAAGTGCATTGCAGATGAAGGTACCACACACCCTCTACAAGGGAACCCATGAATGAGACACTATGACCCCTTGTATGTCATGAGCCCTATGCCCATTAAGTCTTGACCCCAACCACTTCATCCACTTTACATGGCTTAGAGAGGGATATTTTGAAAACTCTCCTTTACCTAGGGTAAGATCTACCCAATAGGACACCTCGTCAACCCTTCCATATTCAAGATTGACAAGTCGCATAATGTCTTCGAGAAATTAATTTTTAGATATAGTGATATTTGATGCACATGCTTAGATGGATTATTTCTTGATTGGATTCACTTACCATGATGTTATGACTTGAGATCCTTGGAGGGTGTGCTCATTTGTCTTTGCAAGACCTAGTTGGTGGATAGTTTTGGGAGAACAAGCCTAGCTTGGGCTTCCATGGGGCTACAAGCCCACATGTTGGATGCCAAGGGCCCACATGCTAGATGAGAAATATCAGACTTGGAAGGAATCGATGATGAATTGGACGACATAGCCCAACCCTCACTTGCCAAATGATTTTCCCAGGAGGGGCAAAAATTTCTCTTTTTGAAGCTTCACGTCATGTTTGGGGGGCTAGGCCATGGTGGTGAGATGATATGCATTGGCACTTGGATGTTTTGAGGTGTTTGAGGCTTTGACCATGAAGGAAGACATTTGGATGCTTGAAACATGGATTTTAGAAGAATTACTACCCTCCTACATCACCAACGACCTTCTCCTAGTGCCAAAACGTCCCCTAAAGGGGTGACGTCCATGTAAATTTGTGTTTTATTTGTGCAAAAGTGAGATTTTAAATGAATTGTTTAATATTACTTTGTTAAGGGGGAAATATTAGGGCTATTGAACCCTAATATTGCGGTTTACCCCTTAATTTGTGGACAAGTCACATTGGTGACATTTTGTATAAATATGAGATCATAAGATCTCATTTTAACATAACTCTCCCTCATTGTGAGAAGCATTTCTCTGAAATTTTCGCTACACTTGGATATATTTGTCTCTTATGCACTTGTTTATGGATATCTTGATGAATGGTTTATGGATGAGTGAGGCACTAGCCTTGGATGATGTTTTTCTAGCTTTTATGGTGGATTATCTTGGCATCTTTCTTGATTTTGGTATGGTATTTTAATCTTATGCTATCATTCTTTTAAAATCAAGATTGTTGTGATAGGATCTAGGTGGGAGGTATAATGGCATACATCCCCACCATAGTATTCATCATTTTATTGCTTCATCTTATTGATTAAACACAGGTTTTCTAAGAGAAGTATAACGGAATACACCCACTTAGCCTAAACCCTAGCTAGAGAAACTTGCCTTGGGAAGTAAAAGGGATTACACCCCCAAGGAGGTAGCTTCTCTAGATATTTATTTATTTGACTCCATTAACCCAATAGTAAAGGAAATAGTCATATTTTTTTGCATTGGAGACATAAAATTATTTCCTTGGGAAACACAAATTTTGATCATTTGAAAGGTTTCTTGCTTGAATTTGGTTTTCCTCATTGAGAGGAGTCTTCCCCTACTAGGGCATCCCCTCTCTCCCACTACTCTAATTTCTGTTACAAAATTTAATCTACAGCCTCTAGGGCTGCATAAACCTAGCTACTAACACTCTCTTAACTCCTAAACTAACCCTAGACTATCTCTCTAACTTCACTCACCTAGTCTACTAACTAGGGTGCACCTTTTGGGATAGTTCTTGGCACTTTTCCATGGTTAATTTTGCTTTTGCATGCCATTGAATTATACAACCATAAGGCTACCATTTTCTGCAGAAAATACTTGTTTTAACAACCTCTTTATTCAACCTTAAAGTGCCTTTTTTTAGTCATACTTGATTTCCATACTCATTGATAATATTATTGACTAATCTCATGATTTACATGTTGATTTGAATGTCTTACTTGCTGATATAAACTATCATCTATTGCTGAAAATTAGGGACAATAATCTTAACTTGCTGATACATACTAAGATATATCATTGCAAGTTGTATTTTCTTGTGTATTGGGCAGTCACAATCATTCGAAGAAGTAATGCCACCTTAGGAAAAATGTTGTTCAGGGGTCATATGATAGAGCATACTTGGCCATGTTTGTTTGTAGTTGTATTTCTCTTAGTGGGCCATTTTCCCTATTACGAGAGCCATGATTTGACCTTAATAAAAGAATCTTTAGACTAGTTTTCCCTTTGGAGTTTTTCTAGGGGTAGTTTACCCAAAAATAATTGTGTCTTGTGTTTTAGATTTTGGCTTCCTAGTTTATTCTTTTGTTGCATGTTTCCTTAATTACTCAGTTTTTCTTTTAGTAGATAAAGAGATTTTATTTTGAGCTAATTGTTAGGTGTTGAGTAGAGGATAAATATCAACATGATATTAGAGCATACCAAGGGTTGAATTCCAAGGAATAAATCAAAAACCACATGGATAATATAAGAATGTTATGAAGTTGTCTAAAATAAATTTTGTGTATTCTAGATAAACTAACATAATTAAGAAATTGCTTTTTACCTCAATTATCTTTGTTACCTTTTCCTTGACTTTATTGTTCCTTGTAGTTTTCTACATGGAGGAAAGAGATGTTATGTATTGGCCATGATATGCTAGATGAATTTTGGAAGGTATGTTGACCTGCTGCTGGAAGAATTTGTACTAGAAATCTCGGTAACTTATTGAAATGTTGAAGTCTTTATGTTGTTGAGAACAATCATTGATGTTGACTAGTGGAACTAAATCAAATTGAGGTTTTGATATTTTTCAAGACATAAATTATGAACATATTAAATGAAGTGTTGATTATTTCTTGATTACAAGAAAAGAGGAGACTTGTATGGATGATTTGAACTACGAAAACACTAAAGTCTGTATGCTAAAAATCTAGAATTGATTTCTTGTAGGACCTCTGAACTCTTTTATTATTAAAGATGAGATATTGGAACTAAATTTCAATATGGAAATAGAATCCCTATTTATTTGAAAAATCCTAAAATGATGCAAGTTGTTGTTAGTGTTATCTTGTTATTGCAAAGTCTTCATTTGCAATCCATCGTGTACAATTATGTCCATGTGAATGAATTTCCTCAAGTCCAACATGGAAATAATTTGTTGGATTATCGATCACTAATGAATGTCATTAACCAACATGAGACAAATCAACATTAATTAAACACAATGTCAATATACCATAGTACATTATGATAGGTACACATAGATGTGTTGTAGTCGAGTGACCTGTAGAATCTGTCAATCATAAGATATTGATAAATTCCCATTGTTGATAGGGAGTAGGCCTGCCATTAATATATGCAAGTCCCAAGGTACGATAAAATATCTCTAATATTTATCCCAGATAAGGTGTTTGGGTCAAAAGGGAAAGATTTGTTGGAATAAGGGCCTTAGGGAATCCCACATCATCCAACTTGAGCATTGAAAAAAATAATTTGAAGAACCTTAAATGAAATATTGAACCAACATCATTATGTAGAATTTTATTGTAAACTTTGCTAGCCAAAAGCCCATTTTTCAAGCAAATTTCATGTCCAATTGCACCCAAATTCTAGTTTCCCCAGTTGGACTTACTTTTATCTTTACTATTTTATTTATTTGTTTATTCTCCTACATTATCCTACTCTACTTGAATTTTTTTTTTCAAGTGTAGGAATAGTTCCAATACATCCATTCATGTAATAAGATCTCACGTGTATTCATATCCAACTAAAAATAATGTACCTCAATGAATACTAAGATATGAGAGGCCATATGCTCAACTGGATATGGTGCTAAGAAACTTTTAAAAATGGAGTGGTACTTCCGACTGGTGATTGCTTGGAACCAAGATTCAATGTAGTCATTGTTCCTATAGCTTTCTTGTTCATTGGAAATGGTTTGTATGTGGTATTTTGTCATGCAACAAAGTTTCTATGAAATTTTCCCATTGCACTCCTGACTGCAAAAAGGATCTGGTGATAGGCATGCAATAAATTCCTCAATATCAGGCTCCAATGTCTACTCTCCATCGAATGTTTTCCATCATTCTCTAATATATTCGACATGTTTGCAAGGATGACTAAAAATAAATTATAGGTCTTCTTCTTATAGATGTTTCTCATGGATTCTTTTCTCTTCTATTACCTCCCGTGATGCATATCTATCTCTAATTTCTACTCTGGTCTTGGTATAAGGATTTGAGGAATTTCTTTGAGTAACATATCATATTGTGCTCAACAAACTCTTTATCATATTTATATTCTCCTCGTTGGTGAAGGGTTCCTGCTTACATATGGATGGATGTTCTTACCACATCTTTAGTTAGAATACTTCAAAAAATTATCTAAGAAATCTACCCTTACTACTTCTAAACCTATTTATACAATACTAACATAATTTAGATCTAGTGGAATGGTAGACTCACTAAAGTGAATGAGTCAGGATTTTACACTACATAAATTCTAAACGGAGGTCGTTTTTGCATCTTACCATCACTATTTCTCTATATCTAGAATGCTAGTACCAAAAAGAAATTACATACAATAAAATTTATGAAATTTAAAATGCTCAAAACAATCATAAATGTCATAATCCTTTAATAATTCTACCTTGAATATTAAAGAAAAGAGTGAAATTAAATGCAAATACACCACACTAAAATAAACTTAATCAATCTTGGAAATGACCATGTACTAGAACACCTCATCCTACTAAGACCATGGAGTCACCAAGTCATCATTTGACATAAGTTAGGTTCTTCTTTCCATGAATCATTACTCTAAAATAAAACATACTTACATCAAAGAAACACATTGTACCAACATGATAGGGTCTTGGAGAAAATCACTAAAGTGAATGCACATGTTCTTACCTCTCATCTTATTTTTTCTCCTCCTCCAAGTCGTAAATGTTGATGTAACAAAAAACAACAATAGAAATACAAAAATGAAAGAACTAAAGAATCAAATTACCAATGCTCTAATCCCTTTAGCATCTCCCCTGAAATGGTGCCAAAAACATTAGTCAATTTATATGCTAAATTCAGTCACATTTTAATTTGAGTATGAAGGTTTCAACAGTTAGTCATATTAGTAGAAAAATTTTCTTCTGGATAGAACTCCAACGTTTCAAGTGGACACTCCACCCATCATCAGGAACATTTTAATTATCAATCCAGGAGTGTAATATTATGAGATGCAAACACGATATGTGAAGGATCAGAGCCTACTCTAAAAATAAATGTAAACCAATTGACCAATTAATATAGGAATTCATCACTTGAATTGACATATGCATGGATTGTAGTTATCAAAGCCATTGATCACAATCTTAATCTGTTTCTAGAAGGCCACAAGTTTCATGTAACAATTTTCTATCCAATTCATTATATAGCAATATAAGTGGACATGCTTTTAACACATTGTCAAAAGAGCTAAATAGCATCAAACTAAAAATCACCTATCAACTTGTGAATTTTTAATAAACTTAACTTAAGGTTTTCATCCAAAGATCTTATTAGTTTTAGAGTAATCAATATGGTTGGTGTTGATTAAGGTTGGTTGTCATTGATGTCAACCCTTGAAGAAATCTCGGTAGAACAAAGGTTTGGGTAATGGACATGGATTATTTTAGGGGCTAAATTTCACTCATGGGATAATTTTCCATGGTTTTTCCAAAAATGAGATCCACTATTTTAAAAATGATTTGCTCAAATTCTATAGGATAAAATTATTTTACCTTAAAAATTGCCAAAATTTTATAAAAACTATATAAAATCCTTAAAAATTTGAATATCTTTACAAAAATATCACCAAACATTTACAGTAGGCATATGAAGGATTAGTAAGATTCGCCAAGGTTTCTAAATTTTAAAATAATTTTTCATCCTTAAAATCATCCCTGGTAATGGACCCAAGTTTGTTTGATGTAAAGATGACTCATTATTGTCTTTTCATGGTTGATAAGAAGTACAAATGGATGAACTCAAAAGTGGTCCCCTTATGGTGAAAGCCCTCACGAGAAGACGCTTTGCAGATTGAGTTATCCTAGAAGTATGGTTAGAGAACCCATGTTTAATTGTGGAAAAATGAGATGAAGGTCAGTGAATTTGTCAGTGAAACTATCCTAGATGGATATTTCTTGTCATTTCATTTAAGGTGGTATGTGGAACATCACATAACTCCTCATAGTTAGAGATTTATAGCCATATGAAGTTGAAGAACCCTCATGAGTCATATAGAAGCCCCCAAAAGTAAAGTGTTTAAAAAAGAAATTATTTAAATAATAAAGTAAATGGAGAACTCCCTAAAATAAGGAAAGTGGGATGCTACATGAAAGTATAAATAAGAGGCAAGGCTCTCTCATTTTAATCACACTTGAATATCATTGAATATCTATTTTTGTGAAAGGTTATTTGGGCAGGTATTATTGATAGAGAAAATTTGCAGCAAAAAAGTGTGGCAGAAAAATTACAGCAGAAAAAGTGCGGCAGGAAAATTGCGGTAGAAAAAGTGCGGAAGAAAAAGTGTGAGAGAAAAATCATAGTAGAAAAATTGTGGCAGAAAAAGTGCGGTAGAAAAATCGCTGCAGAAAAAGTGCGGTAGAAAAATCACGGTAGAAAAATCGTGGCAGAAAAAGTGAGACTGAAAAAGTGTGGCAGAAAAATCACGACAGAAAAATGGTTGGGGTATATTTATGAGAGATATGGCACATATTGTTTGAGGTATGTTTTGTGAGCTAGGGTT